>UELU01138704.1:0-55723 GCA_900490025.1 Megastigmus dorsalis
TGCTGCTGCTGCTGGTGGTGGTGGTGGTTCTTGGCTTTTCCTGCAGCGTAAAATAATCCAACCGGTCGGCGGCGACGACGCTCCTTCGCAGATTTCTATACCGTAGCCAGGTTAGATCGAGTGCTTTCGAATATATATACAACGCCGTGTGTGCACCGGTCCTTTTAGGCCTTTCGTGACGGTTCCTCGAAAATTACGAGCCTTCCACCTCACGACTCTGCGATTTGGACTCTCTGAAGTATATATTATATACGACACTTTGGTGGCGGCCTTTTCGCACGTGCCGAATTCGCTTTCGAGAGAGAAAAGGGACGCGGCAGCAGGTCCATTGTATAATTTTGGATTTACAAGGTTTTTCGCGGCTCCGACTCCGGACGCTCGTATGACAATTGTGTATCAAAATATGCGACTGACACGAATATTCAATGATATAACCAAAGACCCCAAGACGTGTATTTATATATAAGTCGAGAAGTCTCTCGTATATAGCAGTCAGTCGTAATACTTTTATTCTCAGCGGAATGACTCAATGATTAATTTCAATGTCGTCAAAACAACGTTCAACTTACCTGCGAACAAAGACTTGAAATTGAATGTATAGGAGATTAGTTAATTTCAATTAGAATACCGGTTCAGTCAAATCGAACGATGATTATAACTACCGAATCGATTTGAATCTCAATCTTCTCAGCACAATAAATCTCATCCTGCATCATCTCAAATGGAAAGCAATATTATACACTTGTGTGTGTGTGTGTGTGTGTGTTGCATAATAGATACAAGAAGGAAAAGTCAGTAGTCATGGAGTGCGGGCCCTAAGGGCCCATGAGCTCGACACGCCCCAAAGTGTCGACGACAGTCGTCCTCTCGCTGTATCGAAAAGGAAAGTATGGGATAAGAAAGATAAAAGGTACGATCCGAGACAGCGGGAGATCCGAGCGGACGACAAAGCAGCTGATCTAGCTAATAATGTAAGGTGTATATATATATATAAGAGAAACTACTCTTCCTATAGATCGAGTGCGCGCGCGCGGTCCAAAAGTGAAAGAAATCTTCGGTGGAAGAGCCGTTATCTCGGAAGGACGATCTCAAATCTCGGAGCTCTCGGCCGGAGAGGAGAAAAAAAAAAAACCTGCTCGGAGCTTCATCTACGTGCGGCTCACGTGCCGGTTATGCAAGTGGAACTGTAATCTCTAGTATGTATATATACGTATATGCTCTCCCGAGGGGCACCGGCATGACTACTATGTACCTATACGACACCAAGCGTGCGTCCGTGTACGTGTGTGCGCGTGAGTGGGGTGAAAGAGCTCGAGCGAATTCCTGGATCATAGATTCCGTACAGCGAGTTTGATGCGTGTGCCGTATAAGCTGTAAGCCTGTACTCGTGATCTTGATTCTTGACATTCTTTATTTTCGAGTTATGTATATGTGTATACCCTATCGTGCATCGGTCCTTGACACGATTTTCTCTCCCCCCGTTATTCTTCTTGCTCCTTTTCTCTCTTTTTCAACTTTTCACCAGGGGGAGCTCCGTGACTCTTTTTTCTTTTTCATGCTTTCCTTTGATGATCGATCCTTGCCCGATGGGTTATACAACACGACTCGTACAGTTCTATATACTCCAAAGAATTTTCGGTTTTGACGCTGCGCACAACAAAAAAAAATCGCTACACCAAAGGAATTTTCATATACCTTATGTACATTGTACAAGAAAAAAGTTGCGAGAACAAGGTGTACCGCAAGTTTAATTATATGCGCGAAGCTTGGTAAGAAATAGTCTTCCTGAAATGCTGAGCAAGCGCTAAACGTGACCATCGCAGATTGCGTAAGCACAGCGCGATGATAAATATCCAATGTAAAACCGGAGATTCCAAGGTTTGTCGGTAAGCATCGGCAAAAAAGAATTAGCACTTAAATATCCGATCTTCGGTGTGCCGCGACGAGAATCCTCAACTCCCGCAAACACTCGTGTATATATATACATATATATATATGTATAGCTGCAGAAGAGCTCGTAGCTTCGGCCTAACGGAAACCGTCGACTTGCGCGCAAGCGAGCGAGCGAGCGACCGGAAGTCTGGCCAGTCGCCTTCGACGCGCCTCACGTCGAGCGTGTCCGGCCGCTGTTCCTTCTGCTGCTTCTGCTGCTGCTGTACACCAGCGTTCATACATATATACACACGCTAAATTCACTGTATATATACGTATAGATGTATGTGTGTAACCGTAAGGTGGTGCGCCGATATATACAGGAAAGAGCATATGTGCGCGCCTCGCCCATGTCAGACATCGTCCTTTATATATACAATATTATACGTACGTTTTTCATTCGTAAATCTTCTTCGTCGTTTTTTTTTCTTCTCTTTTTAACGGTTCGGTCGTATAGCAGAGTTTGCAGCTTAATAATGAATGTGCGCGCAGTTTACTTGGTACTTGGAAATGATTATTTCTTACATGGCATCTAAGTGGATACGTATAAGATGCTTAATTTCAAAGAAAAAAATAGCAAAGAATTGCCTGCAGCGTATACGGTAATTTTACGCTGTTGTTTCTGATGAAAGCTATAATATATTGTGTCCATCCTATCACTAATTATATCGTTAATCTGTGCAGTTCGCCGTGGATACTCTTATATATTTATATTTGTTATATCTTTAGTTGCAAGTCGAAATTATAGAAAATATATTAAATAAGGGAAAGAAAAACAGTAATGATCGGTAGTAATGATTCTCTGCGGAAGCATTGGACGTCGAGGGCAATAGCCTCGCGCGCTTCACGCATGACTCCCACTATAGCTCCTAGGGGTATATACGATTTAACCGTTAGCTTACCCTCTGCATCGCATACGCTATAACGGACAACGCTCCCCCGCATCCTCGTGTTTTTCGGCAGGGTTCAAATAAAATCCAATTATAGGGTACTGTACTGCGTAATTATTTTTTTCACGACGGGAATATATTTGTCCGACGCAATACTGCGTGTATTCATATATATATATATAGATGCGCCGATTTACAGTAATCGACGATGAATAAACATGGTATGTACGCTATTGAGAACAATATTCTGGTATCCTTGAGACTACCGTATTTCTCTTCTGCACTTGGTATAACAAGAGTTCATTTAAAACTAAAATAACTTACAATATGTATGGAAATAGTATGAAAAGCAAAGGTACTTTGGTGTACATTAGCGCGAGAAGCTGAAACAAGAAAACCGCTATATACATATATTAGGAGGTGGCGAAGCAGTACTCGCACTTCCTATTTTTTTTTCTTATACATACTGCAGGATTATACGTAAATACGTCTAGCGCCGCGCGCTAGTTGGGACGTCTTCCTGTCATTAGTGGCATCTATCGCGAGTATCGCACGCGCGGTGTTCTTTTCTTCAGGGTAAGGACAGTTATAATGGCCCTATCTTGAGTCGACGGAGTGAAAGAGAGAGAGAGAGAGAGATTAGAAAAAATCGCGACGTTCGCGCCACGCTGAACGCGCAGGCGTGCGAGAGAGAGAGAGAGAGAGAGAGAGAGAGAGAGGAGGAGCACTGGTGCACACGGCATGCGACTGTAACGGAATCCCCCTGAAGATGCCATTATCAGAGGAAGGGCCTCGGGCGTGCGAAGTTTTTCTGAAATTCGATATGTTATTCACGGTAGACCGAATGACTACGGCTCTTTTTTCATCACCCGTTATATCCCACGTCTAAGCGTTTTGAACTTGCCTAACCTTAAGGGTTGCTTGCTTATACATCCGAACTTTCCGCTCAGAGAAATAATAATCGAGTTTGTAGCTTTTGGAAATTCCCAAATTCGAATTATCGCGAGGTGAAATAAGAAACTCGGCATCTCGGAGCGCGAGAGCCGAGAAAAAAAAAGTGTATAACGCTGCTGCATGCACGCCATGTGCACAGAATGCAAACGCTGCATAACCGCTGCACTTTTTGCTCCTCCCTCCATATATCCCATTACAATTCAGTTTTTGGCCTTTTATTGCCAATAATTGCTTTGCAAAACTCGAGATACCATATATAATTATACACTTGGAATTTTTGTCTTGTTAATGGACAATAAATTTTCTTTGCTCTTTATCTCGCTCACTCATACCTGCGGGCAACTAAAGCTCGAATTTATCGCGGCGGCGGCGGCTGACGAAACGATGTTTTTATTAAGAATGACTTAAGTGTCCATTACGTCTTACAATTAAGTATTCCGGCCGTGCGCTCTCTCGGCTTACTTTCAACCGCGTTGCAGTACAGGCCGGCCGCCGCGTAATCGCTTTTTCCTCCCGATTTTACATATTCAGCGCGAGAGTCTGAAAACGCCCGAGCATAAGAGCCGCGTATGCGCTGCCCCCGGAATATACGAAAAGTCCGCAGCGGTATATACTGTACAATCATCATTCGCAGCTGAGAGAGAGAGAGAAAAGAGTGGAAAAAGTCGCGTACAGAGTCGCGGAGCTATATGGCCGCGGATAATATGTCCGATGCACGGCAAACAACGGCGGGTGTGTTCTGTTGGGAAATTGAAGAAATGCAGAATAATACGAAGGAATGTCTTTCCTCGTTGTAACGACGATTGCACACCAAGTTCGTGGATTTCTCTTCGATTTGTATAGGAGCTAGAGAGAAGCGAAGGCCTCTGTAGTAGGCGACCTTTCGTGGCGCGTTCGCTGGGACGAAGCCTTATCCTCCGAGAGAATCCAGCCAGCAGCTGCACCGAGCGCTTTATGGATAGTATAATTCCGATGAAAACAAAAGGAGCAGAAATAGGTGCTGTTTCCACGGCTGTACCGACCTACGAATAATGCATACCTATATGGAACTTATATATCTTCTATAAAATACAGGATATATATATATATGCATTAGCTTATATCTAAAGTGAATGCATAGCGCGAATACTTTTCCTTGCATTGCCGCCTTTTTCTTCAATTTCTTATATTATTACTTCCTTCGTCCCGGCAGGCGAGCTGTACAAGTAAATAGCATTTGCGTGTTGTCTGTATTTATCAAGATTTTGAAAAAATTTTACTTTTCTAATTATGATTTACATATTATGATTTACATACAGTATACATATTAATGTTTACTCGTATATATAAATAATGTTCATCGAGACATATTGATAATAATAATAAGTACATACAATCTTAAAATTCAGAAAATTCCAATGTACCATTGTTACCTGCAGTACATAAGTACACGCACAAAGTATATGCATTTTACAAAGAAGAATAAAAAAGTATTCTGCAGGTACTTATATATCATACAGAAGAAGAAGAAGAAGAAGAAGAAGAAGAAGAAGAAGAATGGCGCAATTTGATGAAAAATTTGTGAAATTGCGAGGTTTATCCAGCCGCCCCGAAACCGCAGATATTATAGCTCGATCGAGTACGCGCGGTTTCCTTCGGCATTCATCGCGCGCGCAGGCTTCATTTGCCTATGGGAAAAGCACCGCGGCACACCGAGTCTACTGCAGGTGCACGACGCGGGGAGTGAAAAAATCTCGACAAAATTATGGCAGCACGAGCTATAGAGAGTCGCCTCGTGCCTATACTACGCTTGAATTGCGCCGAGCCGGTGCCGGTAGCCGCCAGCATACAGTGCCGGGACAAAGGGAAAAAAAGAAAATCGCCCCTCGACCAAATTGCCTTGCGATCTTCCCTGCGTGTGCGCTCGAGAGAGAGACAGAATGAGAGAGAGAGAGAGAGAGAGAGAGGACGAGAAGAGTAAAATAATAGCCGCCACCGTCGCGTTGCGCAAGAGCTTTACGCCTACGGGCACAAAATCGCGCATAAATTAAGGGGCCTATAGGTCGGTCAGTGGGCACACAGGTGGATCTCCGGCGGCAGCGGCTCGCCGAAATGAAGCCCCGCGTTTTGGGAGGCCGAACGCGAGAGCCCGAGGTTGCGCAACCCGCCCAGTCCAGCTCTCGGGCCGAGGAGAGCCGAGTTCCATCTCGGGCGGCCCGCGCGCGCTTTTGCAACCTCGGACTCGCAATCCGGGACAATGGCGCGAGGGCCGCCGGCACTTTCCCAATCGCGTCTATGCGAAACAACCTGTAGACCTCTGCCGATCCTGATGCGCACACAATGGACAGCTGATCCGAGCTCTTCTGCAGGAAGAAGCTGAAGAAGCTTGCGCTACTCGTCCGGCGATCTCTTGCCTATCGGCTTTGAATTATCTAAGCGGCGACCGGCTTTCGGCCCGATCCCGCCGTTTAGTTCCCAATAGCTGAGCGAAACCTGACTTTTAAGTAGGTTCAAGTAGCAGGCGGCGGCGATGATGGCATCGCCTAGCGTCACCTGTACGCGTCCAGTACATATATACGCTGCCCGGGAGAGTTTTAAAACTTGATGCGTATACAGCTACCACTGAATGGTCCGTCGGTATACACTTTGTTAGCGGAATAAGTGCGTTTGTTATTCTGTACCTAAGACGTATAATGCGTTGTGTACAAAGTGGCTTAGAATTGCCATGTAAACGGCAAATCGACACGAATAGTTTGAAATGAATACAGGTTTAGTTACTGTGTCAAGTTGTATAATTGCGCATATGCCACGAACGTTTTGAACAAATAACGGATACAAGCGTTTTGGAGAAAAAACAGACTCTTTATTTATTTAAGATGATGCTCTTGGAGATTCTGAACAAACAAGTATAATAAGCAATGGTTGTATTGGAAACGAATTTGTTTAACCGATCGCGGCCTCCAAACGTAGCGATAACACCTCCGTCACCAGCCGAACGCCGCAATGCATCAGCACAATGAATTTCACTCGTGTCACAATCTAAAAATAGTCATTTCGTCTTTTCTTATGCACGCAGCAGCAGCAGCAACAGCAGCAGCAACAGCAGCTGACATGTAATAAAAGCGAAAACCAGTTCTGAGCATTAATTCAGTATGTATTTATGCAAAGCAGTAAAAACTTTAATGAAACAATCCTTTTGCGTGCTAAAATCTTCTTTTTTTTTCTTCTCTTTTTTTCCTAGAACGGCCACCGCCGTCGTTCACCGCCTATATATATATATATATACAAAAACATGAAACTTATTCGAGCTACAAAATAAGTTGATTATAAAAAAAGTGCTGTACGGCTATACGTATACTGTCGTTAAATTCAAGTTTAATGCACGTTCAACGTTACAATCCCGACGCGGCGAATTCACATCGTCCACACGAACATCGTGCAAAGGGAAGAGTCCAGCTCTTACACGGTCTCGTGCATGAAACGACAAATCGTATGGGAACGTAAACCAACCTACCCCATGTTTGCGATTCAATGTACAGTCACCGATATAAACCGCGAGTTCTACATCGTACCCAGCTTACATAGCATATATAAAAGCGAGAAAAAGAATAGCGCAGTCTCGGAGAGCATCGATAGAACGAACGTGTGCTCGGCTGGACGCGGAGGCAAGCCGAGTTGGGTCAAAACGCCTGCGACGACGAGGCCTGCGCAGGAAGTAATTCTAAATTGTCGATTCGCGGAACTGCACTCGTGCGGGGTACCGAGCTCCTCTCGCAGTCTCGCGCAGTACATAGGCTGTTGCTCCGCCGTGTCCACCGCGTGTGTGCAGTCGAATGCGCCTATATACATACGTCGGGACGCGCCACAGACTCGGCTTTGTTATTCAGCCGGCGTCGCGAGAGCCACACACACGCGCACGGGCGGGACGAAAGACGCATTAAAAGGTCGGGACACGTGGAGTGGCGCGCGAGCGCTTGCATAACTGCACGCGTGTATGAGTCCGCTCGTCTGCAGGCGTCGCCCGTTGTCACCGAACCTCGTCGTCCTCGTCGTACCTCGCTCGAGACGGAGATCGAATCGCGCGAGGCCCGCGACCCTCGTAAACTCGCACAGCGGTTGGGGAGCCGAGGACCGGCCGGTGCTGCTGCTGCTGCTGCTGCTGCTGCCTCTTATTCACACTATATATGGGACGTATATATAGCCAACCTTGATGCCACTGCATAAGAATCACTATCTTGTGTGTGTTTTCCAGAAAGTCGATTCGTTTTATCGATCATCGCTTTTTCAGATTATACGCACCGCATCGAATTACATTGAAATTCGAATTGTTTTTCAGCCGCGTATATTATTCGTGGAATTGGAATATGCCGATACGAGCTTGTACTTGGAAGGTTGAATTTGATAAAAAAAATTCCATTCCGTCGTGAAATTACGCGTGCGGTTCTCGAAACAGAAAATGATAGAATCCAAATATAAATAATGTAATGGCCATCGTTAATCTTCTCTCGTGCGTATTCTTTCGATATACGCTTAAGTACACAAACTGCAAAAACTAGTTCTAAAACTTTTTTTTACAATTTATAAATGACCATTGTATCGGGTCCGAAAGTATAAAATTAAAATGAAGAGATTCCTAAAAATAAATCCCCATCGTCGTTGAAGCGTGGAGTAGTTTCTACGTCACGCGGTGGAGGAGAGGCGGATGTCGGTATAATATTTGCGCGAGTCGTGTGCAAATGCGAGAGAAGCAGCTCGCGCCTCTCGTCTCACGTTCGACACACCTTTGTTCCTGCACTCGCCCTTAGACCGATCCTCCCGGATGAATCATATACCCGCCGCAGCGGAAGGAACATAATGGCTAGAAAAAAATAAAAGTCACGCCGCCGAGCCAAAGAAAGAGAGAAAGGCTGATGTAAAAAAGAAAGAAAAATTGATAATCAGAGAAAAGAATTAGTGCGTCTTCCCGCCGTGCAGTGTATGTGTGTGCCTCGTTTGCGCCAACGCGACAATGGCTGCGCTGTTCCTGCTGCGCTCGGGACAATCGAGCGACTAATGGTAAAAGAACATTTAACGTTTTCAGGCTCATCTTCGATCCAAGTCGTTAGGGTGTTTTTTGAACGGTCATTAAGTCTTCTCCGTCTCGTACAGTGACTCATCCTAACAAAGGATTTTATTTACTTGTTAAAAGCCGCAGGAGAAGTAGTCCTTGGATTCGCGCGGTATACCTTGCCCATTTCCGCCGGATCTTCTTCTTCCTCATCCGTCGCGTGTTTATATAAATCGTAATGTAGAATCACCTGAATTAGCTACCGCCGCATTTCTTTTCTTTTCTTCTACCTGTATATATATACTTAATACGATAAATCATCCTAAACCATTGTTGCCGTGTATACCTTCGACTATAATGCTTACAAACGTCATTACCATTAATTTTATAGATTGTCGTTGATTATAGCTTTTTTTATGCTACGTCATAATTATAGATATACCTGTATACCGCTTGGCAAAATAGAACAGAATAGATAATTCGAATTTTTCGCGATGTTCTACTTTTTTTTCTGATAATCAGAAATGTAGTCGGTGGGGGGCTTCATGTGTACATGTGTGCAGTTAGCGTCGAAAGATTTAGAATCTGGTTAAAGTTAGAATATGCTGGTCTCTCCCAGACATTAAATTTACCGAGTTTCGCGAGTATACGCTAGGATAAAACTTGAGCGAACAGAAAAAATAACCGCAAAAGTCAAAACTTGAAGTTCTATCGTAACTGTGAATGAAATCTTTTTTCAAGAGAATTTAGCAAATTGGAAAATTTTTATTACAATCAAAATACGAAATCATATATCTACACAATATTGCCAATCTACATAACTTGGCTTTTATCTATCAATTAACTATTATTAAGACTCGTTAACTTTTATATCGAACAAAGTTTCAATTAAGGCATTAAATGTTTCGTAATGCCACTTATTATTTATAACATAAATTTTCTTTTACCTTTTCATCCACTCTTGATAGACAATTAATGTTTTATTTTTTGGTATATATAAGTGCAACTGTTAACTAATTATATAAATGTCCAACGGTTCGAACAAATGCAATTCACCTTATATCCATAATATAACGAGGAAGATGTTCCTTTATCATTCATCATCGGATTATCTCCATCATCACCTTTAAAACTACACTTGTATAGTGAACATGAGTAAAAAACAAAAATAAAAGAATGCGCTTCTTGGATACATTTTTATTTTTTCCATACACTGCTGGTAGTGGATATTTTTCTTGAAGCGGGAATGGGCCGCGCATACCTCGGCGCATACCTTTCAGCCTTTTTTCTTTTTCTAAGATAAAACGAAAGACAAATTGGATTAGCTTATCAAGATTGAAACTTTGTAGCAGTCCGCGGCGGCTGATGTAAGATTTTGATGCCATGTAAAGCGATTTACTTTCGATCGTGTCCTGTCAATACACACGGGATCTCGTTCTGTTGATGTTCGCTTTTATTAAAAGAATTTAACTACTTGCCCACTGGCGCGGTGGCGCGACCCTTTTCAAATCGACCGTGAACAATGAAAGCTCGTAATATTTCTCGTAATAGCTTATTCTTTCTTTCTATTGTCCAGACAACCTACATTTTCGAACTATTTAAACATTTGACCTTATTGAAAAAAACTATAAGAATATACTTTGAGAAACCTGACCTCTTAAAGATTTTCTGATATCAGCTGTATTGAATATAGTATAAACAATTTTGGTATCAGATAAATTAAAACGAAATACATATCGAATAATTAATTTTACAGTAGCAGTAAAAAAGAAAATTAACACAATAGTGTTAATGAATACATGACGTTCAACGATCGGGTCGCTTATAAATTTTAATGACGTATAACATGAAAGAGTGTCGATAACCAAATAGGTATACAGACCGCATAATGCTTATGTCATAAATTTAATGGTATAATATTCATTCATTTCCAAGCCTATTTATATTTGTATTCAATGAGTGTTGGGTTATACATTTATATATACATTTAGATAAAACTACGGAAATTAACAGGAAGAAAATACACGAGAACAAAAAAAAATATTATATACCTTTGGAGTGGAGGTTTAGCCGCAAGAAAAAGTCGAGTAATCGGAATGGACAAGAGGGTTATTAAACCCGTGGATAAATTAATTGGAAAGAACCGTTTGGCTCGTCAGCAGCCAGCTTTGTACGTAGCTGGGTAGGTATAGGTATATATACACGCGGCATTGAAAGGAATTCGCTTCGCACGAATCCCCGGCACGGCGGTGGAACTGCCTCATTCATGCGTGTCCCTCCTAATTCGCGCATACAGCGCTGCTGCTCGTGTACTATATACCCATACGATTATACAGTTCGATTGGCAATACCGTATAAGCCCAACTGCCTTTAATTCATAATTCGTTTGCTGCGGCGGTCCGTGTGTCCGGGCCGCGTACGCATTAATAAGAAAAAAAGAAAACGCTGATTAAAAATGTACGAACCCCCGTTACGTCGTAAGCCTGTCATTATATTAGATGCTGCTGCTGCTGCGTACGGCTTGGAGCCACGCGAGGCTTCACTCCAACTTATAGACCGCGCAGTACTCCTCGGTGCAGCCGCTGCGGGAAAGTCCTGTTATTATTAATATCTTTCTATAGCTTCTTCCTACGGATAATAGCTCGAGCATCACCGGTCTGTAGTTTTATCCGCGCTGTTAGCTGTGTAGAAGTGCACCGAGATTGCTACATTATTTCTCTCGTTCGACATTAGAACGCTCAACGTTTTAATTAATGACTTTGTCTGTTCGTCAAAGGCGCTGAGTCAAAACATCGTTAAATTGTCTTGACGAGATGTAGAGTGCTCTCTCTCTCTCTCTCTTTCTCTCTCTCTCTTGGACCGTTACTAATTCCAGTACTCAGCTGCTTACCTACTGCATATTTTACCGTCGTTTAGAAAGACTTTAAAGCCTAGTTTTAGTAGTTGTTATATGACAGATCGACGGTAGTCCTTTTCGAGAACTGCGAAACAGTTGTATACATATATATACATTTAATACCGGTGACGACAGCTGCATGTACGACTATCTCGCTACAGTAATTGTAATTATGGGATACACTCAACTCGTGTGTAAAATATACGTCGTGAAATAAAAAAAGTAGACAAACTTTTTAGTAGCATGAACAAGCACAACATATGTGTGTTTTTATAGAGAATTTTTCATAGCTCCGAGGAAAGCACCGTTCGAACTATACCCTCTTGCGTCAGAATTTCTTCGACAAATCGGGGTCTAAAAACCGTAACTTTAGATCTTTTTTTGTTGTTGCCGGTACAGACTTAGTCAATTTGTAATATAATAGAAACCGGAGCAGATGATGTTTATAAATCTCTTTTTAGACTGAAAATCAACTTCATTAAACTCTTTTGAATACACCAAATGCCGTGTAAACCCTTATTACGCAACTGTTTAATCGATTAAGCGTTTTCCTATTCAAAATATAACGTTTCTATAGCGGTTTTGCACCGTCCGACTTCATTTACTTTTGAATTACTCAAACGTGATACGTAAATTTTACGACTGTGCAGTTTTAATAGATTACTCGTGTAATTGTTAAGCAACACGCTTGAGAATTTTTTTACATCTTAAACGCCATTATGCTGTATATTTTGCGAGGAAATAATAAGTTACTCTACTATAAGGTATATGTGCAATAAGTCCAGTATAAGCTAATGAAAGTTCCCGTCCAGTTTAATTAAGAGTTGTTTGTCGTTGTTACTTTTGTTGCAGCAACGGTGGCAATAGCAAGCACCGTACAGATCGAGTGTGCCAGCGAGTCAATAATCGTGCACATATCGACCGAGGGCAACACCAACTTCCACGGCCTCGTTTATCCTAGAGGCTTATCGAAGAATAGCTCATGCCTGCACGAGTACAGGAGTCAGCCGGCTCCTATCACTTACAGCTTGCCACTTAGGTCCTGCAACACCATGCCCTCGGAGCTGGTAAGTGCTCTCGCATCTCCGCATTTTTATACATTTTACAGAGATCCTTTTTGCAAATATGCCACGCACGCGGATATACCTGCGGAGAGCAAAGCCGCTTCATTGAGAAACGGTACACTTACTGGCCATACGATGTTTCTGGTGGAATACCTCGTGTAGTAAAGCTGTGATGCTGCATTAATTAGATACACTATAATGTATAGATTATCCCCAGATTTATTACCCTTATTCCGAGGTGCTTTCGTTGTACCAGTTCGAGGTATCGTAACCTCCATAAATTTATCAGATATTTTAATTAAAATTTTAAACCAACCGTTACCCCACAAATTTAACGCGTTTAACCGGATCAGCCCGATACTATTTAATTCACAATAATTAAGATGATCGGGGCTGGCTTGATATCGACGCTATTTGCGGACAAGCAAACATTATGTCAAAAAAGTCTTTGTTATTAAACAGTATATTGGAGTTAATTAATTTAATGGGTTATTTAAAATTTAGTTGCTTAATACAACTAACCATTTAATTTGAATGGTTAAAAACAAAATTTTTCATTTTATTGCTATATTCGAATTGAGTATAATTTACTTAACGATGCCCAATAAACTATTCAAATTTAGGACACCATCGTAATTGATCTAATTGCAAGTCGAAAGGATACAAACAATTATTTTTAATTCTTGTTACTATAGCGGTTATATAATCCCCATGCGCATAATACTTATATAAAATGAAGAATGCGTTTTTTTTTCGTATGAAGAACTTTAAACGTTTGCTTGACAAAAAAAAAGTAACAAATTTGTAGGTAACTTACAGAAAGATACAGTAGATTACAAAGATAATAAGTGAAAGCGATAATACGCTAATCTGAAAAATTATACCCACCGACTCTTAAATAAAGTAATTTTTTTCTTTGCTAATAATTATTGTTATTAAGTGAATAGCTTATTTTGGCCACATATTTTTGTTCATTAAATTTTAAAAATCCTGTTTTAGTTTTTGTTTAAATTGCTTTGGAAAAGAATGATTATTCGTAGAACGATAAAAGTTAATTATCCTCTGTTTTTCCTTGTATAGTACCAAAACCGAAGCTTGAATTTTTCCGACAGTACATTACAATTTTATCACAATTTTTTCAATTCTATTCAGTCTAAAATTTATGTAATCAACTTATATATAATCAATTCATATATGCACAAGACATTCTGACCAACTTCTTGATGACCAAAAACAATTTATTCATTTTTTTGAACATGTAACTTTTTTAACAATTGTCTCTACGATTACTTGTACATATTCATATATTTTAAGGAATGCATAAGATCTGCATTCCTTAAATAATAAATGCACGGATAAAGCGCATATAAGAAGACTTTCACTCGAGCATATAACCGCGGTTCGAAAAATTCCGTATTATTACTGCGCCTTGAAACCAAGCATTTTCGTATAGTCATTTAAAATACCGCACAAAGACACGCATTATTTTTAAGACTCCTCGTTGCGCTTTTGCTTTCCACAGTCGTACTTTGCTCTTTGCCTTTTCTTACCAACGCTTTTTGTGTGGTTCACTATTATAGGTTTTCCTTCCGTTAACTAAGACTTAACCAGTTGATTATCCTTTCATTTTTTAAGCTATATATATCTTTGCTCGCATACCTGTATGTAAGAGATTGAGACGTAAATCGTTCATGGCAAATTAATGCAAATTAATTTTCTTTAATAATAGCTTCAGTGCATTCTAAAATGAATATGATAAATCTCTGATTCTATAAAATCTGTGTAAATTTATAGAACGAAACTATCTTTCAACTTTAATTAAGTGAAACACCATCACTGGATTATAATAGAGAAAAATAACGAGTGAATATTCACTTGAAATTAAAAGTGGTTGTATTAGCACGATACTTTATTCCAAGAAAATCACCCAGTTGTAACTATTTTTTCGATTTACTTTATGGTAGCAATACTGCAACGGCTACTCTTTACATACGAGCAGCACTAAAATTTCCATACTGTCATTGCAAAGCTGTTTTGAAATCATTTTTTCTTTGCATTTCAAGCCTAACTTAATAGTAAACATACAAGCATTTTTAAAGTCTTAGTCGAGTGTACAGCGTGAAAGTTTGCACTGATCTCTATTGCTATTTTTATACCATATATTATATATACATATATTATAGAAAGCTCTCGAATTTGCACGCAGGCTAATCGTTGTTGTTCGATTCGAGAATAACAAATCAATTTTATATTTAATACTTCCTACATGCGCAAACTCGCATAGTTAGCACTACACAATTAATATCCACCTGTGCGCAAATGCAAAATATTACTCACTCAAATGAAACTCTTTTTTGATCGTCCATCATAAATTACAAATCAGAAGCCGCAAGCCGTAAACAGCAATAAATTTTACGAAGCAAAAAGCTGATTGCCATTGCAGTTGTTAGTTCCTGTATCGTACAGACTGGATGATTCAGCTAATTGTAAGCGCTCGTAGAGTTGTAAAGTATAATCGGCGAAGTCTTTTGAAATACATACATATATATATATATATACATATATATAACAAACACGCGCCGCATCGACAGTCGCGTGCAAGTATTGCGATTTGCGACGTACCAATAGTCTTTTGCCGATCGATATAGCCGATCCGAAACAGTAAAATGTTTTGCGATGCAGGACCAGTGCTGGACACATGCGTTCGGTATGACATAAGAATGGCCGCAGCAAGAAGGATTCGCGGTATTGCCCAGACGTGCACTTTTTTTTTAAAACTCTCTGCTGTTCGTTGGGATAACGCTACGTTTCTCCGTATAGCATCGAATAAAAAACGTAGCGCGTTTCCAATAAAATCTTTAAAATCATCCATAATCTTACGAAATAGTGAGCGAAACTCACGCACGACAGGGTATAGACGAGGAAACGATAGTTTTCGCACTCTGCAGCAGAGTCAATCGTGCATCAGTCTTCCAATTTTCCAGAAATATGTTCTGTTGCGTTTGCCGAGCAACACTGACCCCATTATGGATCGTTTATTCAGTCGAGTTAACTCGTTGCCATGTCGCAATGAAAAGCCAACGACCGATACGTCGGGAGTCCGTCGTGAAGATAATCGAGCCGCGAATAAAGCGCGATACGTAAGAAGGCGCCTCCAGGTAGCGGTAAATCGCGCGTGGGCGTGTCCTCGACGTACCGCCGTGGATGCAGCGACTGGACAGAGTCTCGGATGCAACGACGGAGCCTCGTCCGCGAGTCGACGAGAGTCCTCCGGTCCCTCTGCGCAGCCGACCGAGCCTCTATACCTATGTACACGCGTTGCCAGCTGATCGCTTCCTCTCGGCTATACCATAACTGGGCCCCGTTATGTGACCGGAGCCGTCCTCCACCGTCTACACCTATACATTGTATACCTATATACCTATATACCTATATATATATGTATGTGTGTGTATATGTATACGTGGTTGGCTTTGCAGCGCCGTGTCCTTATATTCGCGCCGCTATCGGCTCAAAACGCTCGCGAGTGTGCATCGGTATATTTATACTGACGGGGCGATTCGCCAAAGGCTGCCGGCCGCTCTAACGGATTGATATTGCTCTCTTTCGTGCGGATCCAGAGAGGAGAGAGAGAGAGAGAGAGAGAGAGAGAGAGAGAAGGGGGCTGCGCTCGATCGAATCACTTTTATGTAATATTATATATATATACAAAGTACTGGTATACTCCGATGGCAAAGCTGGAAGTGACTGACGCGTTGGCTCTACGCGTGACGGACGTTGCCTTCTTCTTTTTCTTCGTCTTCTTGCAGCTGCGTGTGAGCGAGAGAGAGAGAGAGGCAGTACAGGGGAACCGATGGTAAGGGCGCAGAGCTGGTATTCCTTTTAGCCAAGCGTCAGACCTATTTTAGCCTGGACGGGATAATAACGATGTTGTCAATGGTGATTGCATCGCTTCTGCCAGGCCAAAGTGCCGGCTGTGATTATGGCTAAAGACATAGGCTGCGGAATATAGAGGAAGACATTGGCCATCGGTCGCGGCCTCCGCTAGAGCTGCCGTCTGTTGCGTGCCGTGCACAAAGTTTCTTCATAGCCCTGATTTTATAGAGATAAACCGTAACGCACTGATGCGTTGTAGGGGAGAAAATTTATGTGTGCAGGACCTCTTTTGGTTTTGGTTGTTTTTTTGCTTGTAGACCGATAATCGAGGCTTGAGAATCATATAATATATCATACTATATATATACGGGATCTGGACATGTTTCAATCCAAGATGTTTATAAAAATATCAATCTGGAATAATTAATCCACGCATGTATTTACTTTGAACGTAAAATACAAATGTATTTCAAAAGAATACAGCTGATAATGATATCTTATCCCTCGAGTAATAGTTTTGCGTATTCGAAATCCAGCTGTATATTTTGTTTAACGATCAAGAGAATAATTTATCCGGTTAGCTCATTTCGTTGTGTAAGAAGTGCAAGATGAAGAGGTAAAAAGAAGGAAAAGGAGCATTAATTGTAACGTTATATCCACTGTACGTAAATTTGTAAAGAATGAGTTTTTCATTCGTGCTCATCAGAGGTGTAAAATCTAAGGAAGTTGAAGGTTAATAGGTGTAATTATCCTACGAGTATATTTTATTTTCTGCGCGTGTGCGGGGTTCAACTTCCATTCTCTCTGCCGCTTCGAGGTTAACTCGATGCATAAATTATAATCAGATAAAAGAAAAAAAAAAAACATTCGTGACGCGATGTTTATAGTTTTGAAATTTGCGAGTTACGTAAAGATAGGATACCGAAGATGTTTCCTGCATATGGTAATCCAAAATAATGCGCCTGTCCCACACGCTCGATCCGAACTCATTTGCAGACTCTGTACAATGCATTATGTATTACGTTAATAGTCGGCTTTTAATATATCAATGTAATTAAAATCTTTCGCAGCAGCAGCTCATCCTTATAATCAAATGAGAATGCAAATGTTATTGTGCACGAGGAAAATCTTGCGCATCGCGTTATACCGCATTGTAATAGCCTAGCAGAATTTGATGTAACGATTATTCTGCTTCGATTGCAACGATTGCTTTACATTAATATATTCTCAAATCCAAAGGCAAGGCGAATCAGTGATTTTTAGTAAATACATATAATAGCGGGAGGGAAGTGCGCATAGCCTTGTCGTATCTCATTTCGATGCATCTCGATTTCGCGCACAGTCAATCGCATGCACTTATACCTCCATATGTGGAATATACAAAAGACCGATCCCGAGGATACAAAGCCTAATGCGTGCCATAACGCGTGCCCTGCAGCTGCCGTCGCTGCAATACAGCAATATCGGTGATTTTCAGGGTTGGCCGAGCGCGTTATTGCCGTCCCTAGGCGCATATACCGCACGAGCACGCTACACGGTACCGCGGCGCATGTAAGATGAACTTGATCTCGTGCACGCTTACACTTGCACACGCGCACAGACGTGTGCGGCGGAGGCGAGGCATAACCGCGGAGCGCGGCCTTTGACCTCGGAGCCTGCAGGAAATTCCGAGGCCAAGTTGTGGGCGTGTATACCTTGTGTACCGATCGTCCAGCTGTACGCGCAGGCAGACGGGCAGGCAAAAGGGATCGGATGCCTTGGCCCCCGACACTTTTTCGCCATGGGCGATTGTTATTTACGCGCTCTCTTGGTCAGCTCTTGCGGCCTGACTCGACTTGGCTGGACGGTATATATATCGCGTGCATATGCACGGAGGGAGACGCGCGCGGTGCCGGACGCACGTCGTGCATGTATGCGCGAAGCGGCGAAATGGTTTATGGGATTTGCCCCGCGGCGGGGTGTTCCAACGCCAGTCCTATGCATCTATATGCATGATGCGCAATATTCTATTTCGACATTTTTTTCTTTCCTTCCTAAAAGTCAATTTTAAAGGCGAATAAAATGATTGTTTCGCTATTATATTGTTAGAAACAATTTGACTATATAAATATTATTCATTGAATTGCATTAGGAGCGTGTAGTAACAAAAGAATGAATATTTAGTATCGCGCAACGATCGGATAATATTTAAAGTATGTAGATAAAGTCGGACGATCAGATACGCTATGGCTGCAGGAGGAGATGGAACAACAACAGGCCCAGCCACAAGGCATTCATTTTATGCAAATACTTTCTAAACAATATATATATATATCTTTAAAGTCTTCCTGTTTGGGAACATACCGAATTCATGAATTCATATATTCTTATATTTTTCACTTTACATCTTACTGTCATTCTATAAACATTGAGAGAATGCTTCTGCAAATCGAATTTGCTGCGGGTAATACCGCGCAGCGCACATAACAATTCATCTAAAACACGCGCGTGGATTAATATTCTTTGATGGATAAGCTTTATACCTAACCGTTAAGTTTATCCAATATATAAAGAGTGACGAACGTAAGGAGGACTTAATCGCGGCGCCCTATGCTGTTGCAGCAGCAGCAGCAGCAGCAGCAGCAGCTTATAAGCGAACGGCCAAGCAAGAGCGTATAACTGCACAACGGTGCATTATAACGATGCCTTATACGGCCTGGACGCGAGGCAGCGCGCAAATTTGAAACGAGAAAAATATACGTTGAATTACGGTGTGCATCGTGCCAAGTATAGATACGACGTCGTTACGCGGCCGACTATAGACGCGCGCCTGTTAATCGTTGTATAAAAGGGTCGCCCTTAAAGGTCAAGGCGCGCATCGCAATGTATATATAATACCTTACATTATAAACGAGGCCTGGATTTATGCGTAATGAAAGGGGTTTTAACGCCCGCCGCTCGATCCTTCGCCAACAATTCGAGCGCGAGCCTTAAAGAACTGTACAATATGTACACCTATACCTATATATACGCGCATAGTACGTCGAGCCCCACGGGGGGCAATCGGAGGTCCAGCAGGCAGCCTTATTACATCGCATGTACACGTATACACAAGGAGAGCCGCGCCGCGCAAGGAGAGCTTCGAGTAGTCCAACCTCCTCGCCAACCTCTCTATTCCAATTACGGCTCTTGCGCGAGCTACTCATAAGGTGTAGCTATATATAGGTATATATGTTTCTCTCGAGGAACGATTAGCGCGAGCGATGCTTTAGTTACACTCTCGCGGTGCGCCGTCTTACATGTGCATATATACGCGCGGAACGAATCGAAAAGAGCTTCGGTGCAGCTCTTTTTGTTTCGGCGCTTACTCGACTATTCCTCGCCTCCTTCTCTCTCTCTCCCTCCCATACACACACACACACACGCGCGCGCGCGCGCACACACATATATATATGAGCAATTGTTGTAGCTCGGCGGAGGTCCGAGTGCTGAAGGTATATACGTATTTCGCGGGTTTCGCTATATGCCGACTGCCGAGGATTTGTGCTGCGTGTGCATTGTATATGATGATCGACTATGAGCAGGCGGCTGTGTAGGTATAGTCCTTCTGGAAGGAAGAGGAAATATTTCAGATTGCTCGGATGCGGCTATAACGGGAGGAAATTAATTGTTAGGAAATTGTTGTATAGGAAAGTCGGATGCTGGAATATAAGGAAAATCGTTAATTGCTAAAGTTACATATATATATATATATATATATGAATAATTTAGAAAGGATAGGCCTATCCGAGAATCGAAGCAAGAACCGGACGATGAGATCATGCCGCACGAATGGTGTAGCAATGAAAGGAGTTGAGTTTTATGTTGCAAATGTAATTTGATGGCCGCGTGAATTAAGGAAAAGTCGCAAGTAAGTATAGCTAATGCGATTCGTAATGAGCAAACTCGAGCGATCGCAATTCAACGGAATGAGATGTATTTCCAGAAAATTCGCATATATGCACATGGCATACAGAGGCGACGTATGTGCATCGGCTACCCATTACATCATCGGGTTTTTTTCGCTGAATAGAAGGAGGATGCTGCTGGTGGAAAACGGCCGCGTATAATAAGCCAGTCCTCCATGTAACATTATCGTAAATCCCTCTGGTGACGACGCTTAGCTATGGTGCGTGGGTCGCGATTCCTTCTGTGTGTGTGTGTGCGTGTGTGTGTGTGCAGGCCAGTGACGCGAGCAGAGCCGCTGCTGCCCACGCAATGCGAATTATAAAAGTAAAAGTCGTCGCGCGCGCGATTCGCGTGTATACCTATTTTATATATATATATATGTGTGCTATTGGACTCGTGTGTGTTCGGCTGATTTGAGCGCTTGTAAAAATGGGAGTGTCCCGCGCGTGCGGTAATGGATTTGTCGGAGCTCTTTGCTGTAATTATCAAAACTTTTTCAAGCTCGATATCCTTCATTCTTTGCGAAAAGTGTAGATATAATTATTGCGATGGTCTTGATTGCTTTTTTCGAGGACGTTCGATTTTTCAAGCGAAAATTAAAACTTCGATTCATCCAGATTTTTTTTACAACTTTAAAATTTTTAAGTAAAATGTAATCTAGATAAACTAGTTCCTTGCGTGCTCACGACAAATGTTAAAACGATTAAACGTTCACTTTGCTGGCAGGTTTTAAAAATTTTAAAAATTCTAAAAAAATATTTATTTTTAACGAAAATAACTAGTTCAGCAAAATTGCGATTAATTTAAATACCTGCAAGCTTATCAGTGGTACATTTTATACTTATAAATAACGCGTAAAACTAGTTTAGAATTAGTTACTTAACGATTTAGTTGATTGGGCAGTTTGAAAATTTTGAAAGCCAATTTTGATAATTATCTACAATTTTTTTGTAAGAATGTATAATATATTATTTAATTTAACTTTTAATACAGTATTACAAACAACTAATACGCGCCGTTGATACTGTATACAATTTAAAACAGAGCGTTTGGTATTATGCTTAACATTAAAACACGTATCTTTTACTATCTCGCTCCTCACGAATTCCGCGTAAACAAAATTTCCTGACTTCATTAGAATTTTATTCCTCGATCGATACTCAAAATTTTTACTCTTCCGCTAAGTAATCGCGCAATAAACTATTTGATAACACAGTTGAAAGAAATCAATGATATTTAATTAATACTATAAATTATACGTATTAGAGCTCATATATAGTGTTTTTTCCGCGCAGAGTCCCGAGTGTTTATGCAAATTATCATCGATTTGCATGCGAATGCACATTTTATCTTTTTCTCGTAAACGACTTAAATGGAAGAGTCTCTCCAGTATCGATACACCCGACACTCGCAGATCGGCAATCGGATATCGGTTTCAAGTTAACAAAAACATACCTCGCACTTGCACTCGTCCAAGGAAAACCGAACACACTTGCATATATGCATAATATGCATAAACAACCTTAAGTGGCTATAAAGTTCCACGATGTACCTTGATATATATATATATATAAAGTTGGGATCCATCTGCGCGGTATACGTTTAATCGAGTTTCGCAGAAACAGAGAGATGCCCGGCATGCACACTCGTTTGTTTCCTTTATCGCGCGTCGAAAGAAATCGAGGCCTAAAATGGTCAAAGAGGCGAGACGCGACGTTCGCTTACGCGAGGACTTTCGTAACACTGCACGAAATCAGCGGACTTTCTCCAGCCCCTATATACATATACACTGCACTCTGCAGCAGTGCTAGCTTTGTGTAATCTGGATATGAAAAAAAAAAAGAAATAAAAAAAAAACGACAAACTCGCACATGCGACACGCGCATCTTTTGCCCGTGATGCTCTTTTATATATATATATATAGTCGGTGCAGGAGACAGTCGTGGCGAGCTGAGAAAGGACAGGTTCTATTACCGCGGCGTCTGCGTCGCACACAGGCCGGCCAGTCAGAAATGGAACGGGATTCCAGAGCGAAGGAGCTCCTCTCTCAGCTCTCCGCGGCCCGAGTTGCTAGCGCGCGCCATCGCGAACTTCGCTTTCGATATACAAAGGCCTTGGACCTGGACGTCGCCCATTAATTAAGTGCCCATATAGCGATTTACCCTTGTACTATATAAGCTTATAAATCAGAGTCTGCTTTGAGATTTTCATGGGTTCATTTTGTCGTGTACTCTGGACTCTGCAGTAGTATGACTCGTTACGTCCCTTCCTCGATTTATCCCTCGTATTTTTAAACATGTAAATCATTTCTGTTTGATCTTTTATACATCCTATATATATGTATATATATTCAGTCGTGCGGCAATGCAATAATATATAAGAAAGTCACGATATGACATTTCTGATTAGGAATAATAATTTCATCTGCTATATTGATCATGTGGTGTTAAAGTGATGTCTTTGTATAATATTAAGGAAAGATATTTTATATATATATATATTTCCCTTCAAATAATATATGTAATGGTTGATTATTAATTATAATTCAATCTAATTGATATTCTTCGTAATCGACAATTTATATATACTGTGTGCAATTTATATATGCTGCGTTCAGATTCGTTCTCCAGTTGAAAAGACGATATAATATATACTGCAAGTTTTAATTAGGAAACAAGCTAAATAAAATTGTTCACCGCGCAACGCCTATTTTTTACATAGATAGAGCAGCAGCAGCAATATATATATATATATATAAATTAGAAATTATTAAGAAATTCCGCATTCCGCTAATGGTGATAAGATCAGCTGGCCCGAGCGCAAAAATGACTGCTGGAAAAATCACGAAATTCCTTGTATTGCTCGTCAGCCGATGGCTCGGCGATATAAGCACTGCCGTATACAGCCATAATTAAAGCGAATCTAATTTACTCTTAATTGGAGTCTGAAATTGTGCGTAATCCAAGTGACATCTTTAATACGCACGTGTGCAAGGTACGCGCTCGTATACACTTGTATACATCCCGACTGCAAACCTCCTGCAGCAGCAGCAGCAGCCCTTCAAGCTTTAAATCTACGTGTAAGTTATGCGCTGCGCGGCTTGCAATCTTATCGCGGCCTTACATATACGAGTCTCGTAAATAAATCGCCCATAATTTATAACTAGACATTTTAAAAGGGCCAAATGCCCATTGTTAATATTTTATGCGCGCGATTAAAATAACAACTCAATTTTATATCATTTTTTTCTTTGTAATGAACGCGGAAAATGTATTCTTGGGGTGCGGTATATCGAATAAAACGTTATCGCGATTAAACTATGGTGCTTTGCGAAAATTGAGTTAATTCTAAGCTAAATAAAGGTTCTGCTAACACCACCGAAAGTCCATAAGGAATAAATAAGTTATTACGTGCAATTTTAATGACCGAATCAAGGCAGTTCCGAACGCACACATATATGTATATATATACAAAATCCCAGTTAGTCGGCTGCATCGGCTATCTTACAGCCCTCGTGCACAACCGCGGGATTTCTCTGGAGCAGCTCGGAAAATTAGCCACCGCTGCTGCTCGCATTCTTCCCTTTGAGTATTCCCCTTTTGTGCAGGTTCAGAGAGTTTAGAGTCTGTTATTGGCCCATACCGTTATGCAGAGAATATTCAGATTTTGATCGTTGGAACTGGTTCGATCGGTGAGACCGCGGGTCACTGCCGGCAACGCTGTTTACGTCGAGCGATATGCCAACTCCTCTGGGGTTTGCCCGTCGTCATTGTATATCGCTGTGAAAACCTATAAGTCGTGGAAATGAATTAGCGTATAAGACGTTGGTATACGGTGCAGGGCGACGAAGCCGCGTGGCACAAGGAAAAACTATTTATACATTTTTTACGACGACCTAACGCTGCAAAGTATATATTACAAAGTATACTTTTGACATATTTAAAAATATACAGAATTTACGAATGCGCACGCAGCAGCTATATACGAGGTTGCATAACGCCCTTCCTATATATATATAACTCGCCTGCACCGCACCGAGCGAAACCCGTGCATTACGCAATTTTTAGCATTTTTTCGCTTCTAGCCAAGGAAAAAAGCAGATATTCGAGGAAGTGAATTTTTCCATCTCTCGCGGGCCTGCCTGCAATCGCTCCACGATGTATAACCCAATCCAGTTAGAATCACTTACGAGCCGGACCAGAGAACTGATACCGTGCGCGGCGATTCAGCTCCGCGGCACTGCAAACACATAAATATTTAAAAGTAAGATGATTCGCTGGCGGAAAACAGGATCCACCGCGATGCGGGAATTGGAAAAGCCGCGGGACGATGCGCACCGAGGCGTGATGTTTATTGCTCTCTCCTGCGCCGCTGCAGTCTAAAAATCCTATGTTATATACAGTGCAGCGGCAGCAGCAACAGCAGCAACAGCAGCAACAGCAGCAGTGGTATATAAGAGAAGGAGGAACGATCGGGCGCCGCGCAGTTGTCCTTGCTCCGCGGCCTTGCCGATCGCTCCCGATCTCCTCGCTCGACTCTCTCTCTCTCTCTCTCTCTCGACTCTCTCGGCAGCGCAGTATATAATATAAGAGAGAATGAGAGAGAGAGAGGGAGAGAGTTGTCTATAATAAGCCCCTGGCGCTGCTCGGATTACCACGGGCGTATATATATAAGCGCGTCCATCGGTCCGATAAATATTTCTCTTTTTCTCCCTGACTTGTGCTCTGCTCGCGGCTCCGCAGCTCAGCTCTCTTCTGTGCGGTCACACGATCTGCAGAGACTGAGAGGGAGGGAGAGAGAGTCGATCTATCGTCGATGGTGCGTGCGATCCGCGTATAAATCATAAATCACCATATGGAAAAACTTTTAAACACGCGCCTATACATTCGTCTTTCTTTGTGCATCACGTATACGCGCACCGATTCTTCCTTCCTTTTACACGCCGCTTTTTTCTTTTTTTCTTCATCTATACGTCCATCCAAGCGCTGCAGCGGATGGATATATAGGAAATGGCCATTTGAGTATCCAGTCGTGCGCGACGCTCGTCACGCGTATACATATATACCTTCTTTTCCTCTTTTTATCACATCTTTTATTGCGAGAGATTTTATAGATGTAGACTGTAAATTTAATTATCGTGACTTATTTATATCTGTGTCGTGTGCGTCGACCATCATTTTCTCGTGTACATATATATATGTAAATGCTTGTTCGAAACTCTAATTAAATATATATATGCATCCTTATATTCGAGCCCTTCTTTATAAATAGATATTATTAGGTTTGCTTATATATGTATGTGTGTGTGATTTTGATTTAAAAATTTTGTATTTTATGCCTGTAAAAAGTCGTCAATTATAAAGTATCCATTACAATGATAAAACCAGTTTGTTTCAAATAGGATTATAAATAAACATCGCATCGTGCATAAATGTGAATCATCGTAATAATCCGAGAATTCCATAGAAGATGAGGGATTATTATTTTTCTAATCTTATTAAATGGTCGATCCCGGCTTTCTTTGATATAATAAACGCTTTACGAAAATAATTTCTTCAAACTTATTAAAGGTACATGCAGCGGAAATTTTCCATCTCAATCTTTACAATTTACACGCCATATAAAATAAAGATGTTATACACACGGGTTGTACTTAACTCGGCAATCTGCATTTTATTCAGAATGGATTCCATATGGAAAGCGGAATAGACCGGATAGGATCATATAAGTTTTAAATATCTGTATATAAACTGCATACATTTGATACTTCTCAATTCAAATATAATATAATCTAGCAATTTCCTGTAAATGCGTTTCAAGAATTATAAATGCATCGAAAAAGAAACCGAATAAACGACCCGATGCAGATCCTGAACACTCGTCTACACATTCGAAGTTGTGTGCGCATCAGCAAGGAGAGAAACTCAACGGTCTACAATTGGATATCTCGCGGTGTAACCACTCGCTTATAGGTATACCAGGGCAGAACGTATAATAACGAAGGCGCTGGCATCGACGCAGCCTCGAGAAGCGGTAGATTTACGACGCCCGCTCGACCTCCCTTATGTATGATCATGAATTGTAGCCCCATGAAATTGATGGGGGAAGGGGGGGTATTAATGAAGGACCGCGTTGCCTATGCAGGCGGTGTGCGAGTCTCTGTGTCGCACAGGTCCGGGTTATAGGATCGAGGGATTCGACGCGAAGTATCTCGATTTTGCACGAATGGGCGTCCTCGTCTTTCTGCAGCAGAATGTGCGCATTACGCGGGGTGCGACGGCAACGGGTGGCTACTTCTTCGTCTTCCACCATCGGCTCCCGCGATGCACGGGGATAATGCTATAGAGCTTTTGTGCGCAATGAACTTAACCACCGGCCTCGGTCGACAACCTCCCCCCATCGGGGCTTCGATTTTTTTATCCTCCAGCTCGTTAATTGTGCAGCTGTAAAAGTTCGAGGTTGAGCGGAGAGTTAGCTCCGCGACTGTACAGCTGATGACTGGCTGCAATTATTTTGTATGCGAGATGCTTCGATCGTCGATAGTCGAATGCTAAGACCTGCAGTTGAAGCGAGGTATACGCCAATTTTCATGAGAATTATTGAAACTGATCTATATGCAATGTGCACTGCTGGCACCTAGAAGCATATATATAGTTATAGCTATGGTGTGATTCGAGAAAAATAAATTTTTCAATCTGGGAAATTTCCCATAATTGTTTTAGCTTATCTGTCGAAACTGCAGAGAGCAGATGAAGCATCGAGATAGAGCTGACGGTATACTGGATTGCTGTGAGAATATCTGGGTGTTGAAACAAGTGCAGCAGCTCTTCTTTTTATCCGCAGTGCTATTGGATCTTGTTACATTTTCATTGAATTGTTCGAATAAATGTTATTAAACATGTGTACGAATTGCAATAATATTTATGTCTTAAGAATCCATATTAGACGTGGAACACGTGTGAACAAAAGGAATTTTGGTCAGTCACCGGGTTAACGTTTCAAATTATTCGACGCAATCAACTGTACAGTTACTCACATATATCGGAGAATTAAAATTTTATCCAATATGACCGATGCAAAATATGAACTGATAAAATAGCAACGCGTAAGCCTCGCGCGTAGCTTAGATAATTGATATTCCACTGATTTTCGAAGGACACCAGTACACAATAGCTTGGCCCGAGCCGAGGGGGTCGATCAAAAGGAATCGTGCCCCGCGATAGAAAAATCGAGAGATCGTCGAGAGAGAAAGAAAGGGGATAGCACCGCGCGCGTACATCCTGGCGACGCACGACGCCAACGCGAACGCGAGCTGGTCATCGTCCTACACCGCGATCGCGTGCATCTTTCTTCAGCGCAGAGCACCGCACGCCACGACAGACCAGCCGCGTAACTTTCACCCGCGATCAGCTCCGTATTTCCCCTCGCTCCTTCGAAGTGTGCAGCGCGTCGGTCAGCGATGCATCGACAGAGCTCGGTTCTGCGTGCCCGATGTGTACTTACTCATGAACAATGGCCGCATCGATGACGCCGAGCGTCGCGGTGATTTTCCGGACTCTGCGCGCCGCCACGCGCCGTCGTTATCCTCCGCCGCGTCCCTTTTTTTTCCCCCGAACAATTCAAAAGTCTTGCCGCCGCTGCCGCCGCTGTGAATAATGCTTCTTTTGTGCAGCGCCGCCGCTGCTGCTGCTGCTCATCGCTCTTTCCGCTCGTTTGTCGCTCGCTATAGAAATTTATTAGCGGACCGCTTTGTTGTACGTTTATACATGTATATCGAGCCTGTGTTACTGTCAAATCAAAGAATTTTAATCTACGAGTATGATCGTTATTATTCGCACACGCGATATATCAGCTATTATTATAATGTGCAGGGATGAAGTCCCTTTTCCGAAAATACTTACAATTGTCATAATTGAAAGCTATACACCGATTGTACGAGTTGCTTTATGCTAATCCCTGAATTCGGTCTCTCGGCAAGTGTCGATTAAAAAATTGTTCGTCTACGAGAGTAGCTATATAGGCTCGTGCCGACAGCTCCAGCTATTAAGCTAAAATCTACCGGTAACGAGTTATTTATATATAGTTAGACACGTTGTCGAGAGGCATCGGCACCAGCTGAGATTTGTTTTTAATTGCACGAAGGCTGGTGCCGCTTGAGGCCGCTCAACCGCGGGGGATCTTCACCGATTAGCTGCTGCTGCAGGCGAAAGCGTAACTCCTCGTTCTCGTTCGAGTACTCGTAACACACTCTATATATATATATATATATATATATATATGCACTGCACGCGTTCGCATCGGGGTATTTATACTCGGCGCGACCTTGTCGTTGAAGAATCACCAGTAGCTCGCGGTGCGCAAATGCGAATGTGTATACCTATATGTTCTCTTCTCTTTCTCTCTGGCGCTCTTTTTTTCTTGCTGCCGTACACTCGAGCAGCTCTCCTCGCTCATTATCACGATGATCGTCGGCTAAGCGAGGACTGCATCGAGTCCCGGCCGACTGCGCGATAATTAAACGCCTCGGATGAAGTAATTAACGCTTCTTTTTTCTCTCTCTCTCCGTCTGTTCGCTGTTTTTTTTACGTGCTACTACACTACCGATATAAATAGTACCAGTGATGTGCTTGGGTTGAGTTGGATTAAACGGGTGATGATTCAATGTAAGAAATCGAGGATTTCGATATAGCGCTATGTGTATGTATAATCCAGACGAAGCAACTCGTCATCTTTTCAATATAAGTATAATAGTTGTAATTGCTGGAATAATTTATCGAAGATTCCGACATGGCTATACATAATTTATTTTTCTTCTTTGTATATATGATATCTCAGTGTGCGTTTTCATTGTTAAATGAAATATTGCAAAAATACTTATTAACCGCAACTACAAGTGAATAAATAGATCCTCTTCTTCCTTTCGACGACTAATTAATCCTCAGCTAATATATTTTTCCCATACAGAGTCTCGTCGCGGCCGCGTTATCGTATTTATCGCGTCAAGATACAATGTTATAGACAAAGACGAGGAATCCGCGGAAAGCAAAGAAACGAAGAAAGAAAAGAATAAGAAAGGGAAGGATCGCGGGTATATCGGGCCGATTGGAATAAAAGACCCGCGTGTATCTGCTCGCAGCTGCACGTTCGTATATAAATGCGTTTAACGAGTCTGTTTATCGTGGCAGTCTCGCGGGGGGAGATAGCGCCTTTATACACACGTATCCACACGCTCGAGGAATGGAATAAGAGAGAAGAGGCCGCAAGGAGGCGTAAAGCATGCGAGAATAGGGAATTTGATAAAGAGAGGAAGGGAGGATCGAAGGGATAGGAAGAACGCGTACGTATAGCTATATGTGCAGTTCTCGTGTGCTGCAGTGCGTCTATATAAGAGAGCGATAAAGCAGTGCACAGGGCTGAGCGTATTATATATATATATGTGTATATATGAGAGCCGCAGAAATCGAAGAACCTCTCTCTCGCACTGTGTGTATATTATACATATATAGCGCGCGTCCGTAGAGGCTGCATCTCAAGGTCAGCCGAGGACAAACCGGTACCAGAGAGAGAGAAAGAGAGAGACTCGTGCCGCGCACACATTGCTGAAGAGGCGCTCTACAAGAGAGTGCGAGAGAGAGAGAGAGAAGCTCGTTTGCTGCGTATACGCGGCATGGGCTATATGTGCGCGCAAAAAAGGAGATATACACGGGAGAGAAGCGAAGAACGTCGGCGTCGCACCGAAGCTGTATATTTTGACGTATACGAGAGGCCTGGTCGAGAGCCGCTGGCCTGCGCCTCTCTTCTTCGCACTGTCACGCTGAATTACGTTTTTAATGAGCGTCGGCGTAGTCGCGCAGTCGCGCTAAGTTGCGCCGCTTGGCGCGTCGTCGGCCGTTACCATTTTCATAACGGCACCGCTCGAGCCCTGTACATGCGTAATAGCGGTAACTCATTTCGCGTACACACACACACACACACACACACACATATATACACGGCGAATCGTCGTTGTTCAGGTATAATCTGCGCACAGTACCTTTTTGAGCGCGCCACACGTGAGCTATACGCGCGTGTTTATACCGACCTGCAGCCTGCGTGCACATCCCCTCTTCCGCTGCAACGGCGGCTATAGCTCCCCTTGCTGTTTACACTTTTAGTGCAGCGCGTATACGAGTGTGTACAAGCATACATGCATACGCGGCAGCGAGATAAGCTGCTGCTGCTGCTGCTGCTGCTGATGGGCCGCAGAGTTATAACTCGCGGGACACGCGCGCTTTACACCGAGCGCCTGTGTACACCTTGTATTATACGAAACCACGATGCTTCTTCTTCTTCTTCTTCTTTATTTTTCTTGTCGTCCTCTGGCTACTCGTAGGCGGTTGAGAATCTCTGGCGATTGGCGCGCGCGACAAGGGCCCGGGAGAGAGAGAGAGTCCCTCGCGTACACTTCGGTCTTCTCTCTCCCTCTCTCGAGAAAAGGATCGGATGCCGAGCTCTTTGCGCTCTCCTGCGAGGTCTTCTTCTCTCTATTTCTCTCGACTCTCTCTCTCTCCCTCCCTCGGCTATATATAGATATTCCCAGCTCTGCGCTAGGAGAGGCCCTGTTTTTTTTACTGGAAATCCAATTATTCGCGGGAAAAATTTACATGCGACGGCGGTACGCGTCCCGGCTGGGCTCTGCACCGCGTATAGTCCGGCGTGTGTACCGCACTGCTGCGGACCGAAGGCTCCCCGACGCGCATTTGCCGTCCGCAGAAATTGCCGTATTTTTGCTAATTATATTTTCATGACTTTCACGCTCGGGCGCGCGTTAGCGACGCTCTACGGCCTCGCAGCTCGCAATGAGGAAACACCCCTTTTCTCCTCTCTCTCTCTCTCTCTCTCTCTCTCTCCTTTTCTCTCGGCTCTGGTCGCCAGCTCTTAATCGAAGGTTTTTATAGCGGTTACTCGGCCCGTTGTTATACATTATACGCGAAGATTCGCGCTCCGTATACCTATACCCGAACGAGAAACGAATCCAATAGAAATTGCTGGTCGCGTACACACGCGCAGTAAAGCAGCAGCAACAGCTCCGCGCATCTCCTGCACATGCACGACGCACAGCTGAGGGAAGTATCTCAAAGTACCGCGGTAAAGGTATAAATTATTATTTAAGCGTATGCAGGACCAGCAGGAGGAGGATGAGGCAGTTGCATCGAAGCTTGAATTATGGCTACATGGTTTACTATACCATTTCATTGCGTCAAGCTTTAAACCGGCGACGCGTTGCTCCATTTGCTGATTCCCCCCTACTCCGGGCCGTTCATAAATTTGCTTTGATATAACTGCAGTTGCATGTCCCCTCGCGCACCAGCGGATGTACACGATGGAATGTCGTTTCCCGGGCCGCGATAACGGTCGGCCTGCGCGCTCCGTCCAAAACGAAACCCGACGCGCATCGCCTAGGCATACATGCCTATACATAATGCGCGCGATCTACCGACTAGTCGTGTTTTCTGCGTGCAAAAACAAGAGGGGGAAGGAGAGAGGGGGCGAAGCGTCGCGCGCGCGTAATCCGCCGGTACGGCATCCCCGGTGCACAAGCGCCGAGATAAGAGTCGAGAGCGCTCGGCCGGCCGTTTCTCGGAAGGGGTTGAGAGCCGCTTCGCGAGCTGCCCGCCCAGCCGAGAGAGAGAGAGAGAGAGAGGCAGAGAGTTGGGTTCTCCCTCGTCCGTGATGCAGACTCTCCTCCGCGCGCTCGCAGGCATCAAGATATCGCAGCAGCAGCAGCAGCGGCGGCGGGGCGAGCTGGCGGAGAGTTTGCTCTCGGCCAGGCTCGCGAGCGTCTGACGGGGCCTCTTTTCTCGGAAGATGGAGCGCCATAACTCGCGGCGGCGGCGGCGGCGGCGTCCAACTCCGGTATGGGGGAGACCGGTCTCTCTCTCTCTCTGTCCCACCTCCCCGACGGCGCGCAGCCCTCTTTGTTCGCGGATCGCGAGAGAGAGAGAGAGAGAACAGCTCGCGCTACGGCATCGGCGCAGCGTCGAGGAGGGGCAACGCGCGCTGCTGGCACCCCGGGCTCGGGTACCCGGAGCGGCGAGCGCGGAGCCTGGGACCGGGGGAGTCGGAGGAGTCTCCGGCGGGTTCATTGCTCGCTGCTGCTGTGGCCGAGCGTCGCAGGCTGCACGCACGCCCGAATATGGCGAAAATACGAGGACAAAAGGTGGGCGCGAGCCGAGCCGAGGCCGCCCTCCAGCTCCGCTCTGCTTCTTCCGTTTCTTCTCGTTCCGTGTGGCTCTCGCGCGCAGCCGCCTATACCCCGCCCTTGGCATAATTCTCCGCGTTATGGCTCGCTGCAAAATTTATACGCGTACCAGCCAGTATTCCTGTATCTATCCTTACATTATGCACATCTGTACATATATCCGAGATAAGCGTTCCCACATTTACGATGACCTCGAGCCGCGGCCCATCCGAGATAAATATATTTGTGCGCTTGACAGTTCGAGTGGGATTATGGTGGAGAAAGGGTCCGCGGCAGCAGCAGCGGCATCGGGTGTACATATGCGTGCGCGCTGCGGGCGCAAAAGTCATAATTCAGCGAGCGAGAGGCGCGCGTCCGGTGCCGAGACCCGACGACTACGACGACGACGATCCAACAGCATATAGGTTATATAGCCGGGAGGCGCGAACGAGCCCTTGATTGTCCCGTCAACGGGTAAAAGCGTCAAACCGCAACTGCGTCTCTCTGGCACGCGCCTATAGATGCATCGTAAAGCCTCGGTGCACTATCGTATCGCGCACACGCGGAGCGGCCTTTATATCTAGACGCTGCACTACGTAGACATCGCGAGAATCCTCTTACTATGTCTGCACCTGTAAACATACGACAAACAAAGAAAATTGTTAGAAATAGAAAACAGCTCCAAGTATAGATTATACATAGTTAAGTTGTCTTTTTCCGAAACGGTGTGTTTGAATAGTTTTTTTTTTTAGTAGACAGGTAGAAAGAGAATTGCAGACATACTATATACGTCTATATAAAATTAGTTATTGCCCCAGGCTTACAAATGAAATATATTTTCTTTAGTTTTGTATAGAAACTCTTAATTATACAGCTAATCTATACTTAAGGGCTTTTTACATTTCTTACAAGTGTCACTGGTATATTCCACCCCCGGCATCGATAAAAACTAAATTTTCCGCATATAACGATTAACTACGTTAAAATTTGAAGATTTTGCGACGCGGGCTTCCGTATACAGCTGCAGATAACGATTGAGCCATCGTTGCGTTATATACTCACAGCGGCATCACCAGCGGACTGCGCACACTTGTTACCCATAGAGCAGCTCCGCGCGGTGCGGAGCATGTCCGTCTATAAATCGCCCGCGGGGATTCGTCGTAATCCTCGTAAAAGACTTCGTTAGAGGGGATAATACGTGTGTAAAAGCGCGCAGCGCGATCCCGTCTCGCGACGAATTTTCCAACCGGCGATGCGCACGCGATTCCGCATATTCGCCCCGGCGCAGAAGGGAAACTCGAGGATCTCGCGATGTACCGCGCCGCGCCAACTACAGGAGAGAACGAGCGGGACTATGCAGGATAGACGCGAGCGTGGGAGGAGAATTTTTCACCGATCCTCCAAGGACGCACCGAGACCCTAGACCAACGACCTCCTCCTCCATTATAATATAACTATATACCCTGGATGCATCCTTTCCTCGCTGTGGCCGCCTCCAGCTCTTTGCGTGCGCTCAACGTTCTCGCGACTCTGCGCTGCTCTTTCCAGTATATGATGTACGCGTCTCGTTGACGCTTCGCTTCCACCGCGATCTGTGAGAAATACGAACGGCTGCCGGGATTTACATAAGTATATGCAGGGTAAAATATGAGGCATCGATCGTTACGAACTTGGCGATATTAATAATGTATATTGGAACTTGAACTTACGTCTGCGGATCGGCGATTAAGCGCAGGGATAGTTGGCTCTGAACTTGAATATCTCGTTTTTTATTCAGCCGGTAGCGATGCTTATCTTGTTTACCAATAATCTCGTGTTTACCGAAGGCAATTGTTTTTTCCATCATTTTGCTGTTTATCGCGCAGCGCGTAAGTGCATGATCTAATCAGCCGTCGCTCTTATATGTTTTCAAGGTAGTCCGGGCGTTATTTCATTTATGAGCCTTGTAACACCTCGTCTTTAATGCTCGTGTTGTTGATTATAAGATGTGCGGAGTGAATTTACATTGCGCGCCGATTCGAAGTAGCTGGAATTGAATTTCCACACGACTGCCGCGGTTTTAGCGCGACGACTCTAAATGAAGTATCACGCGTCTCTCGATGTTCACGCGGTGGCTATACCGATATATATATATCCAAGATGGCTTTCATGTTTTCCGTGCGCCACTCAAAACACGCATCGGTTTCAATATAGCAAAACATATCGATCATAATTTGGAAAATCCACAATCTTTTGTTACCACCTTCACGCATCAAGTTGCGAGTATATATAGACTCAGCATTGAAATCTATACATACCTTCCTTTCATAGGCCTCCTTTAGAATTTCTTTTTCTCAAGTTCCCCCAATGGAAGATCTCCCAAGGATGTTCCCGCAGTTAGTTTGAAATCGTCAGGTGAAGATCCTGCCGCTGCTTTGCCTGAGCATCTTCTTTTTTTTCCCCCAAGAGCGGCCATGCGCGGTCTTCCGTGTTCCCGCCGTGGCAGCATCGATTCACCTTCTCGAGGCCGTTCGGCATTACGGTAACTAATACCGATGCTCCGCTTGCACAGGCGGCGCTATATAGATGCGCGGAGGCAGGCGGGGAGGGAGGGCTTGTCCAGAGCCGTATATAATGACGGCCGCGCTGCCGCGGCTCCGGCAAAAACCGACGGACATAACAACCCTCCGCCGCTGCTGCTGTTGCTGCTGCTGTTGCTACAGGCATTTTTCCTCGCGCGCTCTTCTTACTCCATACCGAGAATCGCCTACGGCAGCAGAGGTCAGTCCTTGCCTGTACATATATCTGTATGCATCTGGCTCTCTAGGCGCACACCTTCGTTATCTTCGAGCGAGGCGCACGAAGGCCTGCGCACCTCCCGCGGACGCACACACACACACACACACACATACATATGTATGTAATTAGACGCTATTAGGGCGCACTTTTCCTAACCTCTGGTCCATCCCATCCTTTGCGCTACCGAGCACTGCGCGATGCACGCGGCCGGGCATTATTCTCGATTCTCGCTATGTAGGCTGCAGGAGAAGCAGAAGCAGGAGCGACCTTATTAGGACGTATTCCAGCTCTCTGCTGCTGCAGAGTTAAAACTGCTGCCTCGTTAAAACTGGAGCTCCGTGTGCGACGAGCTGCGCATTATCGTTCGTAGGGATAGCCTTTGGCGAAAAGAATGCCACCGTATATATATATATAAAGGGCGACGCGAGAGAGTGAGAGAGAGTCGATGGCTCTCTAAAGTTAGCCCCAAGGTCGAGGCTTGTCAAGCTCTCTCCCGAGAGCAGCCGCAGAGCTTAAAACCGGATCCGCCCGCCAGAGGCCCAATGCTCGGCGCCTTTTTTTCTCTTTTTCATTCCTGATGCTCGATCCTTTTCCCGCGGGACACCGACCAACAGCCAGACCTGGACTGGACAACTGCTGCTGCGTCTCCGTATATAGCTCGCGTACGCGCCCAGTTCTCAAAGATATTTTGCTCTCGCCTTGGACGGTTTTCTCCGTATATTCTCGCCGCGTGTTAAATTCGCCACGGGATCCTTTCTTCTTTCCTCTTACATATTTCCGACTTCTTTTCGAGCCTCTCATTCTCTCGCTTGGGTACAGCTTCTGTAAACTCCATTTCTCCATTTGGAGCTCTGCAAACAAAAGTTTGTTACGGTCGGACCAATACACCTTGTTTACGTAATCTTTACAAGATAAGGACAATTTTATTATATATTTCTGCCTTCATTTATTGAGTTTACAATGTAATGCATATCCTAACTAAACAAAGGAAATGGTAATGACTAAAAAATCCAATTTAAACAGATGGTTAAAGATGCTTTGCAGGTGATCCTCTAATTATAAGAAAGTCGAATAAAAATTGTAAAAAAAAAAATAATTCGTGCAAATAAAAATCATTTAATGAGTTATATAAGGTTATACGATGGTTAAAATTTACTTTCACGTCCATTTCAAGATGAAGGATGAAGACTTATATACCTTTTTATACTCACCGCCTTGAATTTCATTTTCAATTAAATGCCTCTTAACAATCCATGTTAACCATTCCAGCACTAGTTTTATTTAATCTTGAAACCATCAAATCTCATATAAAAGGCCGCGCGCAAGATTTATTTAACAATTAAAACCAATTTAAATGTACCGATATTTATTTTAAATACTCAACCAAACGAGATGGAAAGTTACCATGTTCTTTTATACATTGATATGTTTATATATGTATTTTATGGCATCAATGCGTATCTTATAAGACAGTTGGTTGCTGGGCAGGATATTCCGTTTTTATATCCTTGTTTTTACAAATAATTAACGATCACCTTCACCGATTTTTTTCAATATCGTCAATATCGTAACTTTCAACGCGAAGCAAACGCGAATACTTCTTTTTTTTCCCACCAAAGAATGATTTCTAATGCTATGTTTTCAATTATCATTGTATAAAATAGTATAAGATAATTAATATTCGACCTTGTTACGAATATAGCGAGTCTACGTCACACATATGCTTGTCTTCTCCTGCACTGTACAGCTTCCATGTGTAGGAAAAACTTGCGAAATCCTCGTGGGCAGAAACTATTAGTGCCAAGGTGACGTTTTGTTCTTAATTCATCCCACTGGCGACACTGGAATTGTATGGGTATATTTAATCGATATATGTATATATATATATATATATGTATACCGCGGTAGCTAATCGAGATATACAATAGGAGAAAAGAAAGAGCTCGAGTCCGGCATAGTATGGGTTGTAAAGCGACGCGTGACAAAGTCACTTTCGCGCGAACGAAATCGAGATTTTGCAACGCACACGAAAAATAAAGATTTGTGTCGAGCTGAGATCTCGCAAAAGGCGAATTAGGATTTGGAGCCGCGATGGCGCGACGTGGGGGAGTGGGGCGGGGGGGACCTGTTTTAGAAAGGTGGTCTTTAAAATGCGGATTCGAATTTCGTTCATTGCCAAATTCTGTATTCGGCGTGCGTTCCCTCGCGCGGCGCTGCACACCCACGTTTTTCCATCATCCGTTACCATATTCTCGGTGTACGAAGCTTGCAGCAACTTTTTCGATTCGTTTCTTTATTCGAGGTAATCAATTTTAAACGTAGCTCATCAATAATTCATGATTTATACATTGCGAATTATTTAGTTTTTGACAAAAAGAAAATTAACACTGCTCTATAATCAATCTTGTAATGCAATGCTCTCGAATGTAAATATGTAAAAATTTAGATAATGGGTGCTGTTTTCGATTTTTTATCGCATAATGATTGTATACATAAGTGGAGCCACTGAACTCCCGTTTATAATTCATTGTACATTATAGTTTTCATATTTTATGTAAACACAATTATACTAGTAGGCAGCTTATTTTACTTTAAAAATAAATAAAAATATAATAATGATTATATAATATAACTTGCGCAAAAATCTCAAGCTTTAAATATAATCTAAGAATATGTATTGCTAAAAAATAAATATAACGATTTGATTGATGTGTTAAGTACAACATCAAAGCTATAAGATTTATTCAACACCGAATTGAGGGATAGTAAGATACTGAGTAAAATTTTTTATTGCAGCCGCGGTGTTTAAGTTTTTTGTAATAAACAATTTATCCTCCTCTTCGGGCTATAAAGGCGTAAAACAAACGCATGATCAACAAGTTGAATAATTATTTCATCTAATTCACGTATGTAACTAATCAAAACGTTGTATTTCTCTTAAACCTTTAAGTTTTAATATCGACAAACCTAAAACTATAATATACTTAACAATTCGGTAGTAATATTATATAGTTTAGTGTACAATAGTAGCACCGTCAATTTAAGCTTATAATATGTACATAATCAGGTACACTTATATCCGTTAAATAATCATATCTCTATTCTCGCATAAAAGCTTATTCAGAAATCCAACGCACGACAACGCATAGGCGCGCGCACATTCGAAAGATCTATTGAAAATTAATATTTAACTATCGACGTTAAATTCCTTCAAACAGATAATAAAGCGTAAACGCTCGGACGACGGCATTTATCCCGCATAATTAAAAAAAGACCTCGGCTCGCGAATCTCCAAATTATTTATGCAATCCGCGAATCGAGTATGATCGGTTACGCAAAATCGGTTACGCGAAATATCGACAGAGAGAGAGAGAGAGAGAGAGAGAGAGAGCGAAAGAGGATGCACGCGTCAATCGAGTTCAGTCTTTAAATATCTTCGGCTCCGTAAGGTAAAAGGAAAAAGAAAAAAAGAAGGTCCAAGTGTTTTATCGTCCGCAGGCTACGCAATCATCGCCGTGCAGAGCAGGGAATGTAATGGCAGGAGCAGCAGCAACGGGTCCGTACACGGTGCTATCTGCAATTCAAATGATCGACTCTTCGAATATGCCGTTTCTTGATTTGTTTTCAGCTGCGCGTCGAGCCAAAGCCTATTATATATATATATATATATATATATATATGCGCGCTTGGCAGTGCAGTGCGCTGTATGTACCGGTTTTTACGATCCCGCATCCATTTCCTCTTTGCGCGCTCTCCCTCGCTCGCACAGATCGACTGCCGTCACTTTGAAAAAAGTATATATATTTAATCGGCGCATCCCTCTCTCTCTCTCTCTCTCTCTCTCTCTCTCTCTCTCTCAATCGGTTTCTCAAACCGCGGCGCGGAGCTACAGTACGAGAAAACGGACGCATGCGCGCACCAATCGGCAGAATTCTATAGCTTCCTTTTCGCGGAACGAGCGCGTATAAACGATGTAACAGTAATTCCGCGTGCTGCTTTGACGAGGCCTATGATGCGAGCGTCTTGTGGTATCTTTGAATAAAGCCGATGTTTATCCAGCGTATGACGCACTTCGGGCCGGCCGATCGGCGTCCCGTGTTGCGGGTAAGGTTTTATTATACGCGTGTGTGCAGCAGAAAGGACGAAGCGAGTCGAGTAAGAAAGAATGAGAGAAAGAGAGGAGAAATAAACAAATGGAAAAAAAAGTCATAATCGCTTTAGCACGAAAACCGGTATCCTATAGCCTGGCGAATATCGGCGTAGAACTCAGAAGCTAAGCGTATAATACGTGAGAGCACGTCTCGGGTCTCGGGCTCGCCTGTGCAGCGTGCACGCATATCTATATATATACGCTTTATTGTCGCACGCGGCTGTGTTTGAGCACTTGAGGAATGCTCACCAATAATATATACATATATATATTGGCGATTCCATCATTGGGAATATACCGAAGCTTCTTGCGCGGTACAAAAGACATAAGCGGACAAAATGCTCGTATATTATATAGCTGCGGATAAGGTATTTTGTGCCGGGTCTCGGGACGGCATATATATATATATTGCAGCTTTTCGTATTTTACGCCGGAATATCGAGTCGCTTCTCGGTATCTGTCTTAATGCCAAATTTATCAATTTGTAGACGCCTCGTGGAGAATTTTTAATTTCACCCGACTCTCCGACGAATCTTATATCATCGAGTCGATCGCCAACACTCTGCGCGTACGCGACGCTGTTACATATATTACTTATAAAGTGAAAGCGAGACACGCTTTGGCGAAATCTTTAAGTGGAAGATTTTGATGAATGTGTCTTATTTCGATACACTCCAGGCGAGCGCCGCATATATCGGGGATAAAAAAAAGTTAAATCGACGGTCGATCGAGTTGAGCCCCACATTTGAATTTGTGTCCGCAGCGTTGTTTGCTCAGCTACGGCAGTTGCGATCGTCTCGGCGCTCGTTCCACAATCGTAGCTGGAAATAAAAGGTGTACAATACAAGCGTATAGGAGGAAGGACAGATGCAAGCTAAGCTAATCTTGCTCGCTCGATATTTCTGCATCCTCCTGGAGAGGTTGTTTTAATCAAGAAAAAGGGAGAAAAAGCGCGGATATTCCTGGAGGGAGCTGACCGCAGAGCCCAGCGGCGCAGTTTCGAGAAGCGAGCCCAGCCGAGCGCGTAATCAGTGCAATTGAGTAGGAGCATCAGGAGCAACAGGAGCAGATCCTAGTTGGCAGTAGTCGAGGTACAGAGAGAGAGAGAGAAAGAGAGTCGCGGGGCGGAAGAGAAGTCTGGAATTCGCTATGGGCGGCGCATAACGCGCGGGGCCTGTTTCCTGAAATCCTCGCGGCTTCGAGGAAGTTTTCCTGTGGCGCTGCTGCTGTTGCTCTCCCTCTCGGCGGCTCCCGCGGCGACGGCGTGCCACTCAAGCCAAGGTCACTGACGAGCAACGAACCGACCCTCCGCTGCTGCTGCTGCTGCTGCTGCTGCTGCTCGAGCGCACCGACGGCCAACTTTTCTCTCTCTCTCTCTCTCTCTCTCTTTCTGCTCTCCCTCCGCTCTCTCGCCACCACGTATATACATGCATTATCCCGCACAACTCGTGAGGTAGCTGCGCTCTCGACTTTTTTCTCCCCTCCTCCTTTCTCAATTGCACAACCGAACCTCGAGGACTCGCTCCGAGCTCTTCTCCTCCTCCTCATGCGCAGCAGCGGCTCTTCCGCTTTCATTAATTCCACCGTGCAATAGCATCTTGGCGTATTTGCTCTGCTGCAGCAGCCGCTCGAAGCAAACACAGTTCAGCCGTTTAACGATGGACGACAGGAGCGATAGGAGCTGGCTCCTATGTATTATTAGGTATAAATTCTGGTGGTACCGCTATTACTATTTGGAGTGTTTAACGAGACTACTCAGCGTTGAAAGCTCGCTGCAGGGAATGAGTTTTGAAAGAAGTAGCGCGTATGCGAACAAAATTTGCGAGGCCACGAACTCCTTCTTAATTCCTACGCAGTGCGCATAGTCATGAGCTCGTGACTATACATACATACACGCATATATATATATATATATATATATGGGAAACTCGTCTGCGGTGTGTAGGCACCAGTTCCGGACTGGGGCCCAAGAGGAATGTGTCCGGTGCGCGGGACTACCTCGCGGGACTGGCGCGCAAAGAGAGGACGAGCGGAGAGAAGGGCACGCAGGAGCATTATAAGGAAAAGCAACGGAAATTAGCCGGGCGCACTCGTGCAAAAAGGGATCCTCCGCTGCATATATAAGAGGGAATAAAAAGCGGAAGGTATACACCGAGACTCTTCTCTCGTCTCCCTCTCTATCTCCTTCTTCCCCGGCGATCCTTACACCGGTTGTCTACTCACTTCCTTCTCCCGCCTGTTATTCAGCCGTTCCACCTTCTTGCTCCTCTCTCTTTGCTCTCCCTCTTCCTCGTTCCTCCCTCTTGGCTACAGTGCACCACTACTCCTCTCTCTCTCTCTCTCTCTTCTTCTTGTTCGTCTCCTCTGTATACATGTACAGTATGTACCGTGGACTCGGTGGCCGACCGGAGAAGTGTGCGCAGGCGAGCTGCACGAGCAGTGCAACGGACACGTTCAGGCTCCTGCAGCAGCGGCAGCAGCCAAGAACTGGACTGACCGGCCGTCGAACCCGCGAACCGAGCAACGCCAACGGAGCAGCGGCAGCAACGGCAACAGCACCAGCACCAGCAGCAGCAGCAGCAGCATCAGGCCCAAGAGAGCGAGCCAGAGATGTATCGTATAATAACGTATATATGTATACAAAGTGGCCCCGGGGTAGGGCGCGACTAACGACACACGTTGCTCCTGCTGCTGCTCCTGCTGCTGCACAGGGTTTTACGCGCTTCGGCAGGCGCGTCCGCATCGTGCGGCGAGATTGGCCCGCCGCGCCTGTACGTATAAGCTGCCGCAGCAGCCGCGGGAATGCGGAGATCATTCGAGTTCTTCGTTCGCCCGTGCTATTGCAGTGTGTACCGCAAGATTACAGGAATCACGCTCGGTTTAAGCAGATTGGACGAGATGGTCTACCTGCCAGAGAGAGACAGAGAGAGAGAGAGAGAGAGAGAGAGAGAGAGAAAAACTGCACCGGCCGAGGATGCGTTACGCTCGCGTGATGATCCACGGCTTGTTTCGACCTCTCTTGCAGTGCTGCTTTTTTTCCCTCTCGACTCGCATCCATTTTCTCTTTCCTTCTGCTCGGCGGCACCATCGCATTTTCCTCGCGTCTCTTATATTTGTACAGGCAGCCCTTTCCCCCCCCCATACCAACATCTCGAGCCATTGGTCTGGCGCACCGAGTACATATACAAATACTTTGGCGTATCGGACATGCTCGCGGGCGAAAACAAAAAGCAGACTCTTTTGCAACGCTTTCGTTCAATTACATTGCTGCATTTTGCTCCTGCTGTTGTTGATTTACCTTAGCTTCGCGAGTCGCGTGTAGAAATTATCCTGAGATCTGCAGCCCTGTATGAAAAGTCATAAATTAAAGAATTGAAATGGAACGTTAATGCGCGGCTGTATACAAAATAACTCATTGCGGGACATTTCAATCTATAAATCTGCAGATCGGATCATATCTATACAGGCTTTATTCTTTCTCATTCGGGCTATAGAGGCCCTATGTATACGATATTCCGTGCGTGCACCGCCGCGATCAATCACGAAACGCGGAGACGGGAACCGCGCCATCGAAGCGCTAGAAGGCTATAGCTATAGGGAGCGATAGAAACACGTGAACTGCGGGAGCCAATGCAAGTTTGACGGTATAGAGGAATAATGGGGAATCCGCGCTCCGAAGATCCCGAGAGCCAATCTCGGCCTCGCCATCTTAGGTCCGCGCCGTGGGCCGTACAATGTGCATGTACAGTCCCCCCGAGGTAATGGACCCTCCTCTCTCTCTCTCTCTCTCTCTTTCTCTCTTGTTCTCTGTAGCACGTTTTCTTCTCCATGCGTCCGCCTCGTGTCGTGTACTTCCCCTTTCAACTTCCTCGGGGCCATCCGAGGATTTATCGAGCCCGCGCAACTGGCGATCTTGTCGAGCGCCGTGTATGCGCTCGTGTACGTCGCTCATTTGAATTGGAAATTTCTTATATGCGCACACGTCACTTTTCACCTCTAAAACTCGAGCGCAGCCACTTCTCTTTGCACTTTTCCGCGAGCTGATTCCGCCTGCAGCTCAATGTACACATATACATATATAGGCCCCGAGATAGAATCTCCGCTTTTTTCTTCCTCTATCGTGCGCATTATACTCGCATGCTTTATATATGATGTATAGAATTAAGTATACAGCGTGCAGGGGAGAAAAATTTTGATCGAAGCTTAATCATCCTGTGCATTATATACATATACGCATCGTGTATGAGGAATGACTCTCGGTTTTATTGCAACATGCTTATGTACGACGCGCGACCCCCAGGAGACAACAGTTGCAAATCGCTGAAAAACGGATTTACGCGCCTTTACCAGCTATTTGCGCACTATACAAACAAACATACTAGAATATTACGTGGTCATCGCGATAGGTCAAATTAATAATACGCTGTTCGTGTAATTGCAATAGATTCTTCAATAACCCAATTAACTATAACGTTGTCATAGAATAAGAAATTTGGGCGGAACACACGTAGCTGTTGTATCATCTCGACACGTCCTTATGTCTCGGTATAAGTTTCCTAATTCTAAATATAATAGGTAGGTGTATATATATATAGGTCTGTAACGAGGCGACCGAGCTTAGACAGTAAAGTTTATATAGCGCGCACAGCTCGTAGAAGCTCGGCGCACTGCAAATTCGCGCGTTAATTTTGTAAGATGACGCCTTGTAGGAGCTTCTCGCGACCACAGTATAAAATTTACGACATTCCCTCTCCTCATATAGATTATGGCGTGCAAAAAACGTATATAATGCGTGTATGTATATGTACAAATCTTACATATATGTATAAAGAGAAAAATAATAGCTATACCGCGCCACCACCGCCACGAGTAACACAAATGAGCCGATGAACGTGAATCAAGATCGATTACGCGCTGCACCTATACCATTATAGCGCCTTTGTACACGCGTGCCGGAGATGAGAATCTCTCTCCCCCCCTTTAATAGCTGTCGCTTTGGCTTTATCTCGTTTTCGCATATATGTCACTCGCACGCGATATGCGGAATGGCTGATGTGCTCGTAAATACACCCTGTATCGCGAGGATTTCCTCTCCTCGACTTATTCCTCGCCGTTCGAGAGTATTACACTTATTCGCGCAATTTGAAGCGTCGAGATGCCGACTACTCGCCACATGCACGCTTAGGCTCGTCCGGCCGAAAGATACGCTTTGGTTCACCTTCGATTATTTTCCCGACCGAGCCGAGAGTTTTCTCATTGTATATTGCTTCGCAAACTCCGTCTCACTTCCATAGATTTATGCCCGGTTAAATTTGAAACCACACATGGAACACGAGAGGTTTTACCCGCGGATACTTTGACGTAAGGATTTCCTTTTGTGCGCGAAACGCGGCTCGGATTCGTAGTTGTTTGAAAAAACAAACGAATGCGAGAGGCGCGATGAATCGGCACGTGCAAAATCACCGGATATCTGTCAAAACGATTCGCGAGCTCGAACAAAAGAGTCCACGCTATTCCACACAAGTCAAATTAATGGGATTCGATAGCTGAGCCATTGTAATGCTGGATATCGCGACTAAATGCGCTCATTACGAGCGAAGAAATAATGTATTTTTAGGGAAATAAGCAAAGGATAATAATAGAATAATAATCGACAGCGTGGCGGGGCCCATCGATCAAACCGATGACGATTCCCGTTGGCGATCCACGCGCGGTGCAATTTGCTATTCTCTGAAAAATGGATATAACGCGCCACGGACCGCGGACGCGACCTTCGACTAGATAAACGCGGAACACGACTCGCTCTCGTGTGTATATCGTAATGTATGAGCAAAGCCCCCTCATTACGCGTGTACAGTCCATAACATCGAATTAATCGCCGCGGGATATCGTCGAGACAGGAATGACCTCAGACCCTCTCGGACGCATGGGCAGCTCTTCGGTTCGGATCCTCCTCCTACTCGATCCGCAAGCGTTTTCTTAGAGAGAGAGAGAGAGAGAGAGAGAGAGAGAGAGAAACGTACACAGAGTTGGATGCGTAGGTAGAGGATCCGTGTACAATAAGGCCGGCGGCCTTCGATAATGACTCCACGAATATCCCGCGCCGATCTTTATACGCCGCAAAGGTCAAACGCTCTAGCGCGAAGCTCCGATGTTAATCATAGGGCTTGGAATATTCAAAAGTTACAAGGTAGAAAACGAGCTGGGAGGAAGAACATGCCACTCCATTACCTGATCTCCTATTAAAGTTGAGCGGCTGCGTCGATACGATTGCCTTAATTATAGATGTATATGGATACAGTAGAGTTTTGGCGCATGGTGAATCGTATATTGTGAAATATGTCTGGTGAGTCATTTTGAAAATCCAGTCGAGAGTTGTTGCGACCGCGTGCGAGTGCCTCCTACACTTCCTCGCAACTTTTTTTACATCGACATTGGTATAAAACCAAATCCCTGGACTACAACTATTCACATTTATTAGCTATTATCCAAATAACCAGCTCGGCCCAGCTTTCTCGAGAGAGAGAGAGAGAGACAGAGCGAAGGTCGCGGAGACAGGTAATAAAACCGAGCGAGTATATATGATACAACTGATGCTTCCGGAATCGAGTAGATTGTACATATATATCCAAGGATAAAAGGATGTGCAGAAGAAGAAGAGGAAAGGGGCGAAAAAGTTCATGGCAGGCAGTCAGTCGATAATGCAAGGAGAATATCGGAGCGCGCTCGGTTATATGGAGCAGGCAACGACCTTCGCGTCGCCCGGGGAGCTGTGCAGTTGCAGTGGCGGCGGCGGCAACAGTGCGATGAGTCCCGAGGGCGACCTCAGCAAGGATGCGCCTGGCAATCGGTTCGGTGCATCGGCCTCGATCGACTTAGCTCTTGTGCTCTCTCGGCACCCGTGCAGCCTTCGCTTCTTCGCTGTGCGATCGCCACACCGGTACACACCGCCGGGCTGCATGGGAGGGAGAAAAAAAAGAGCCAGCAGCTTCCTTAGCCTGTAGCTGCATGCTATATATATATATATCCACTTTTACGAGTCGAGCTTTCCTCTCTCTCTCTCTCTCTCTCCCCCTCTGCGAGCTGCGTTTCCCTTCTCTTTCCGGCTCGCTCAATCGCGCTTTCCTCAGAATTGTGTGGATGCAACACAACTCGCGCTTGCACGTATTATAGCTTTCCGCGGCTTTCCGCATAGAGGAGGCATGCCCAGCGTGACTGTGACGTATGTACAAGTATACAAGATAGGATATAGGATCGGTTAGTCCGTGGATAATAAGCTGCCCTCTGGGCTCGCTGCATCTGCGCGCGGATCTTAATTGATTATTACAAACTCGATCTCGCGAGATCTTTGCTGGTAGTTGTATGTATGTATGTACATATATATATATATATATGTAGTACTGAATAGAGAGTTATTTCCGAGATGATCGTGTGGTGTGCTTTTCGAGCGAAACCGCTTCTCGATACTGCGAATATTAAAACCGAGCGAAGCGGCTAACTATATCACACTCGTCCAATCTAAAAAACCTTGGCCGTATATCTAATGCGACGCTTACTTATTATAATTTATGTTAAAAGGCAGAAACTTTTTTGGCCGCGGCTGCGAAAGATATACTATTTTAAATAGCTAATGCTTTATAAGCGAAATTCGGCCTTACACGTATATACGCATGGTGACAAAGTAAACGCGGTACTTAGGTATTTACGCGATTAACCAAAGTTGTAAAGCAATGTCTCGGGTCCGCGCGACCGACATTTCATCCCGAAAACTAGCTACCCCAATTAAGAGCGCATTTTATTCACTTCTGCCGGAGGTTAACCCACATTATCACCGCGCGTATCCGCGCGCTCAGCCGTATACTAAGAAATCGTAGCATCTTTATAGGCTCTTCGCGTCCAGCCGTTAATTAAAACCACATAGCTTAAGTCACAACCGCATACACACACACACACATATATATATATATAAAAGCTTCCAATTAGCAAAAAGCTTGGTGTAGGTACGTAAGAAAATGTGTGTCCCGTGTGCGCGGCGCAGGCGGAAAAAGCCGTCAAATAATACTAAAGAAGCTAAAAGATTTGTAGAAACGTCGCGTAAATTTTCTTGCTATTACCAAGCGAGAATCGTAATATATATATCGGATGTACGTAGAGTCTGCGTAGCTGTTGCAATTACGCGTGTACCCCCGCAAAGAGTCGGGGGGCTCGCCGGGCGAACTTGCCTCCAGCCTATATATACCTATGTGTCGGCGGAAAAAAAGGCTTTGATTGCTGATTGCGTTCATTAGCCGGTGTGTATCGTTAGCTCCATTAATGGGCATCGCTTTCGCGGCCTAACGTACACTCGCGCTCACTTCGACTGCAGCAGCAGCAGCCGCGCGACCAAAGGAGATGCCTGCACTCGGGATTCCCTCCCCCTCTTTGCGAGCCGACAAAACTATAGAGAGAGAGAGAGAGAGAGTATAGCCAAAGGCTTTTTGTCGCGCGGCTGCGCAAGGACACACACACCGCGCGCAAGGGCGCAAAATTCAATGCTGCTGGACTGTGGGAATCGCTGGTGCGCCGCTGCAGCTTATGCACTCGCGCGGGTCTCTCGGCAATTATATAGACCGGCCGATTGCTCTCTCTCTCTCTGTCTCTCTCTCTCTCTCGCAAGCGGGCGCGCACAAAATCGCGCAGTTTTGCCGCAGTCGCTTAATTGGGCAATTTCGTTATTACGCGAGATGACTGTCCGCCGGTGCAGATTGAAACTTTGCCCCGATGAATTAAGAGATATATATATAGCCAGTCTATACGTGAGTCATTAGTCTCTCGAGGTCTCGTTGGTCTATAGGCGATCCGCTCGCTTGTCCCAACCTCGCTGCGATGCACCCGCTAGCGACTTTTTCCCGGTACATCGGAACTCTTTATTTCATCGCTGATTGTCCTGTACCTGTGTTACTTGCGGTACCATACCCTCGACATATACGTATGTGGACTAATTGTATACACTTATTGTACGAGACTCCGATCCTCAAAAAATAGTATCGAATTCCCCTGATTCGTATACTTATTATCTATATATTGTTTAGAAACCTGAATATGTCTCTATGCACACGTATGCCTTTCCACAAGCACGTCCATATGGTTATCGAGTGTTTAGGCGCTCGCGATATTCGAGCAGCGCGCGAAGCGAAAGCACCGATTTAATTTAGTCGTATAAGAGGAGGAGGAATCGTCTCTTAATGATCGTTGTTTTTGTTGATTTTTCAGGACGACGGTGGTATCGAGTATTTTAACACGATAGTGGTGCAACCGCACCTGAAGCTGGTCACGAATCAGGGCAGAGGCTTTCACGTACGGTGCCGCTACCAAACGCGAGACAAAGTCGTATCGAACGACCAGACGCAAGTCGCCATGCTGCAATCTCTGCCGTTGCAGGTAAGGTCCACTTCTGTGTACTCGGCTATCCAGCAGCTATACCGACATCGATTCTTTTTCTTTGCCCGCGCGCCTAATAAGAGACATTCGATCCACGCGCTGCAGTCTGGACCGAACCTTCCAGGCCTATCTCGCTTATTGTACTTTCACCCGACGTTAATTCTTACTTTTTTAATTCTAACTTTTCTTTCTAAGACGAGATGTATTTTACATAAATAATCTTATTAAATGCGCGCGAGAAAATAGAAATGGAAGCTGTTGTGGAGCAAAGATTATTTAAAATGCAATTGAATGTGTATTCAGGCTGCGGCGCCAATGCCGAGCTGCTCGATGAAGATCTACAGCGGCGAGCCGTCGTCCCATCACATAGCCGAGAACGTGAAAATAGGCGACCCCCTGACCCTCGTCATCAGCATCGAGAAACAAGAGTTGTTCGGTCTACGAATCACGGATTGCATCGTTAGGGATGGCATTGGTTGGGGTGAGCAGCGACTCATCAATCACGAAGGGTACGTACATATACCTAAAACATTTCTATCTAATTCTGCGCAAATATGGCTTTATCGTGCCTTGTCCGGTTTTTCAAAAGGGTTAAGGGCTAGATCGATCTATCGATCAAGGGTGGAAACTTTGATTAACTTAAAAAGTTTCTATGATACTTTGAATTACCTTCAACGTGTATTTTTTTAAATTATATAATGAATAAATTTTTCCCCACGCGGATGGTATATATGTCGACTAAGCCATCGAAACGTCGCAACTGTTTTTAATATTTGATAAAAAGTTGCTGTTGAAATATTCTTCGAAGATCGATATTTTACTACATCGTTATAGCCTACGTATGGAATTAACTACTGAATTTAGTTTAATACGAAATATAATTAGATTTATTGTATTATTGGGGAAAATTCTATTCCCACTACGAACTAAAAATCTTATCGAGAATATACTTGAAAGATTCGTTTTTAACAAATTCTTTGAAACGGCGGCCCTAAAATAAACGCGATCTCGCGACAACGAGACTGAATCAAGCGTCGCGCTGCTCAAGAGCCAAATAAAGGAATCCTCATACTATAATAACCCATTGCGCGATCGCCGCGTCAGCACAGGTCAATAGTAGGTATATACGGTAGAAAACTTTTATTTCGGCCGATGGCAGTTCTGCATTTCGAGGCGCGCACCAAACTCCACTGATATACTAGTCGCGTTGAATAATTCAGGGGAGTTGTCGCAGTCGCGCGGGTATAGGCCTCCGCAAGGCGCAACGCGTATAGATTCCGTGGTTCGCTCTTTTGAAATGTAAAAAAGCTTATGACAATGGGCCGACGCGGCGACAAGAGCCGACACTTTCCCTCTCTCTTATATACTTTTTTCCCCCCTCACCAGACCCTATATGCACTATAGAGCCGAGTATACGTGTATATACGTACTTTCAATTCACTGTATGCAACGAGGTATGCAATCTTATGTTCTCCTTGTTCCTTTCAGTTGTCCGGTAGACGGAGAAATTATGGGACAGTTCACTTACAGCGAGGATAAGACAGAGGCTACGGTCCATTTCCAGGCGCACAAATTCCCCTACACGTCCAGCGTCTACTACCAGTGCAACGTTAGCCTCTGCTCCAAGCATAAAGGAGGATGCTCCGATACGGTGAGTGTTATGCGCATTATTCGTTCTTTCGTTACATTCCTTAGATAGTATAATAGATATTACTTGTGCATTCTTCGCATTGATCAATTTTCTTTAATAAGCTTTTTCGTGGGAAAATATTACCTAAACCGAAACCATTTCTCTTTTTTCATAAAAATTACATTTTTTTAAAGTATACCGTTGTACCGATACCTTTAAGAATATAGCTTTAAATATACATTTTAGTAAATCAGTATAATAACTTGTAGAGCCAAAATATATTTAATATTTACAAAAGATCTATAGATCCTTTCACGAAATCTTTGGAAGGAAAAAAAGTTGATAAATTGTGGATGAATAGAAAAAAAATGAACGTAAACCGTTATAGGATTAGAAAAAAAAAACTAGCTCTGAGTATAGCGGCTCGAAGCACCAAACTTGATTTATTTTTTTTTCTATTACTCGGATAATATTAATTTTGGATCTATTTGAAAATTAAATTAAAATTAGATCCTCTCTAACATTTGACTTTGGAAACTACATCGGCTTCGAAGTGTGATGTGTTCATCGCTGGCTCCCATCAATCTTCTCCCGCATAATAAGCACACGTAGAATCTTTAGAAAGGTTTGGCGGTCTTTGAAAAAGGTTATTAATGGTCTTACGGGAGGGAGCAAGGAGGGCATCGCGCTTCCATGTACCCGCGTGAAAATAAAAGCGGTGCGCCGCGCGTTACGCAAGACGGCTCATCAAAGTGTGTATTTTGTCGACAGCCGCCGCTGTGCAACGAAATCGCCCGTAGACGCAGGGACACGAGCGACCCGAGCATCAAGAGCGCGGAGGACCTAGAGGCCGGGGTACCGGCCACCATAGAAGTCTTCAGCGGCTTCTACGTCAACGAGGCCGACGTCGTTCCCAAGTCGGACTACTATGACGTCTCGAAAGAAAGGGTGAGTGGCGGCCTTTGGCTCGAGCTTCGGCACAAACACATCGCAACGGCGGCATAATTAAGTATTGATTGTTTTGTCTCGTGCCGCAGGCGTACGACGACAGGGACTACATCTGCATGTCCCAGAGGAGCTTCGCCATAGGCATAGCGATCGCCAGTCTATTCCTGCTTCTCGCGATAATCGGCGCGATTCTCATTCTGATGGGCAAGCGACGGCACAAGAGCGTCTCGACTACCGGCTCCTCGATCTACAGCGGCCCCTACACCAACACCGCCTACAGTCACAGCAGCTAAGCCTTCGGCTCTGCCTGTCGCGGCGAGCAGCCTTCGAGCGACGCCCAGCTCTCCCTTTCCCGTCTTCCCATTCTTCTCTCTCTCTCTCTCTCTCTCTCTCTCTCTCTCTCTCTCTCTCTCTCGCGCGCGCGTCTCTTTTCCCTGTTCTCCCCTCGTATCGGAGGAAGAGAATATGCGAGCACCACGAGTAGCAGCAGAGCTGGAGAAAGGAACCAAGAGCCTATACAGGATTTTCCTCCGCGTATACTTGGAAATAGCCAAGCGAACCTATTGTGCTCGCGATCTCGTATCTCCCTCTGTCTCTATCTCGTTCTCTTTAACAAAATTAAATTGCGTTTCATCCTTTCCCTTGGGAAAAAAAGCTCAGATCACGATGAACGTCGAATTTGCCAATTTCTCAAAGCTTTCACTCTCTCTCTCTCCTTGTAACTCTGCGCTTATACGCTTACTTACGCTAGTTTCGAATTCGTCTACACTTATTGGATTAATTATTATTATTATATGAATACGCATATTATCTCCATCTGAGGTTTTCAATAATAATCGTATATTGTTTAGTTGATAGTTAAAAAAAGAAAAGGAACAAAACATGGAATTGCTTCTAAAAAAGCTTTAGCGGCTGCGCATAAAATGCGAGCTCGTCTCTCTAAAAATTAAGGAAACAATTTATTATCGATATCGAATTAATTATTATTATTAGGTATCGGCAATTATGAAAGAGCAGTTATAAAAAAAAAAGTGAAGGAAAATATAGTGCCTTGGCGCTTCGCCTACAGCGCGAGGCCTGGACAAAATTCCTTGACGTATACATATATATACAGATGTATATGCATGCGAGGAAAAGGTTTCTACGTTACAATTACTTTATGCAGAAACTGATAGAAAGTACTTTTTACACTAGTCCGGTAATGAGCTGTCCTATACATCTAACTTCGACCGGTCAACCTCTCTTCATTGTAATAATTAATATTAATCGTGTCGTATAAATGCGTATATACTTATGAAATAAGCTCGTCTATAATATTTAAATAACTCGATTAATCGTCAACTCTCAAGCTAATATAGGTATTGTCTATATAGCTGTGCTAAAGGTGAATGTGAATTCAGTCAGCGAACGCGACTTCTTAACTTAAATCAAATACTTCGGTGATAACTGTAAGTGTCTGCGCAGGTGTTTTGCTCGATATCTTAATTAATTCTTTTCTACTTTGTATGCGTATATATAATACATATGAGCGTTTGCTGATGGATGCTTAATATTTGCTCGCATTATCTTATAGATCGGCAGCAGCAACAACAACAGCAACAGCAGCAGCAGCAGCAGCAGCAGCAGCAGCAGAAGCAGCAGCAAAGCTCCACGGACGCGTATATTGAATCTATTCATAATAATTAGCCATAGTAGTGAAAAGGTGCTGCCCGAAAGTCGATACTCCTCCTATAGATAATGCGCAGAAACTCGCGGACACGCGGAAGATCGCCGATTTGGTGGTGGGTTGTATCGTAACAAAGAAAACCGTTCATTCCAAGGCTCCTCTTCGTCAAGGATGGGAGCCTCTTATAGAGCAACAGAAACAAAATCCAAATTCGGTGCGGGAAATAAGCCGTCTCTCCATTTCTTTCCTATAAAAATACGTTGTTTTTCTTTTTATATCAAACATTATATCAGCGCGTATATCCCCGCGTTTGTCCTCATTCCGTACATAAGGTGGGAGTGCAATATTTAGGTGCAGCCAACAAGTCTTATAGGTCGTCTGCAGAGGAGTTTAGGTGTGCGCGAGCGGGCGTTTCGCTGCCGATCGTCGAGCAAATGTATGAGTTTGTGCGCCCGAGCGACGAAGCGTCCTGTTCTCCCTCCCGAGTCGTTTAGTAGTTTGTGAGCGCGGCACTGGTTCAAAGTGGCATTGGGGAATCGATCAGCGCATAATAATAATTGCCCTCTGTATAGATTATTTCTCGTATTGTATCTAAGGGATCGCGCTTCAGCTGATCCCTACCGATTCCCGCAACGCTGCTCTGGACCCTTGTCCGAATCAACTGACGATACTTTTACAACGAAAAAAAAAAACAGTTAAAGTAAAGTAAATAAAAAACATTGTGTACATATTAGTAGAACGAAAACGCCTTCAAGAATATAAGGAGATTCTATAGGTACTTGCGTATTAATTACTCTTCTTATTATTGTATACGTGTGCAGCTGTGTAATTCGTGCTAATCGCATTGAACTGAAACAGAGTCTCGAGTGCGAGAATCACGCGCCCTCGCTTTCCCCGGCTTCCGTCTCTCTTATTCCTTTTGTTGAGGAAAAGACACAGTCGGGAAATTTGGAGTTTGCGAGAAGACTCGAAGCTAATCGTGCATCTGATTATCTATATTTCAATAAAACATTAATGAAATCTATGCCTTATCGATATATTCACCCTTACCATTCCTTTCTTACTTTTACTTTTAACTATTATATATAATAAATAATTATATTTATTATTATATGTACATGTATATATATGTTTATTTTATTAAAGATTCTAACAAATTCTAATACAAAACATTCAAATTCTTGTTTAAAAGTAAGCGATTGTATTAGTTCATAAAAAATTACATTATCGATTTGATTTTTTATTTACAGATAAATACAATAGATCAACATAACGATATATATTATTTTTTGGGTATATTTGTAGGAACATGCAGAAGAGGTACATGGGGATTATCAAAATAGAATGCCTTGATTTTATTGAATTATATATAATTCGTTTTTGGAAAATATTGTAATATATATAATATATATATATACATATGTATATATATATAATAGTTCGTATATAACAATCGATATTATAGGATATAATTATTGCCGTAATTAATATGATTTTTATTATTGTAAATTTGAACTATAAAGAAAACTATACATATATATATATATATATTTAAACTAATTTTACGTTGTTAAGGTCGAAAAGCGAGTACCAGTTTTAGTCTATATATCCTTAATTGATCATTATAATTGCGATTGGTCGTGTGGACAAAGGCGCGTTATTTTTACAACAGCTCAGTATATAACTTTTTGCCGGACTTCAGTTCGAATCTCAATAAAGTCAATTTTTTTTTTCTTTAAATGGTTGAATGTTGTCAGGAATACCATATGGTATATACGGGCCGCGCGTCACAGACAAGTATAGCGTCTGCTGGGCTCGCGACCGTGTGATGACTATATAAAAATTATCGGTTTTCTCACGCACTTTATAGTATGTGCTATTCTTCTCATGCGCTCTATAGTACATTTTCTTCTCATTTTTTCAATTGGGCATGCACCAACGAAAGACAAATATTTCTATATACACTGAGAGAAAAGATGTCTTGATCAAAGATAGGTATAGATAGTCGCCGATTGTAATTTGTGTTCCAAGTTCCGACGCGGGCTTCCATACATCTGACTGACTGACTCCATCACGTGCAGCGTGATCCATTCCATTTGATTCGGGGTTCGCATTGTTAGCAGGGATGTTAACGCAATCGGCATAGGTGTAAAACACGCTGGCAGCGTTGGGGATCGAGGATTTGACAACTGTACCACTTAGACAACTTCAGAGTATACCATATAAAAATATATATCTATATATATGAAATTCAATTTGAGGATCACCAACTGCATGACCTAACCTTTCCGTATACTTTCATATATATAGATATATACTTTCATATTGTACACTCTGAAGTTGTCT
>UELU01138705.1:0-39663 GCA_900490025.1 Megastigmus dorsalis
GTGTGTGTGTGTGTGTGTGTGTGTGTGTGTGTTAGGTCTGTGTGTGCGTCGAGACCCCTTCGAATTTCCACGGCTTCGTCTTGGCGAAATCCTCTTAAAGTTGTATTCCTCTGGCCTCGCGGGCAGTGCGCGCGCGTTCCTTCGTTCCGACTTATTGTCGCTTTCTCTCTCTCTGTCTCTGCAGTGCAACTCACTTCTTACACATATAATGCAGTACAATGTAAGTGCGGAGAAAGAGAGCGAGAGGAAGCGAGAGAGAGAGAGAGAGGAGAAGTTAAAACAAACAAATCCAACAAATCCAATTTGGTTCGGTGAGTGTGAGCGGCGGCGGTGGCAGGGTTGCCCGCCTCTCGGTTATACTCGCTGCATATAGCCGGGCGCGCGTTCCCGAGACTCTCTCTCTCTCTCTCTCTCTGCTGTGTATATGCACGCCCAGCGCGAGACGAATGAATGCGCGCCGCGACGTTTCCGAGGCTCGCCTTTGGTCGCGACTTTTCAGCCAATCGCATGGAAGCTGGCTGCCGTTGCCGCTGCTCTCGAGCTGACGCCGCCGCCGCCGTGCGACTGCGGTACACGTCAATGCACATATACATATGTATATATATATATATATATATATGAGACACGGGTACAAGGGAAGTAGTTGTATGCGTATGGTTATTATGGATGGGCTGGTGCTGCTGCAGGTGCGAGAACGCGGCCGAACTGCTGCTGCTGCTGCTGCAGGTATACCGTTATCCGATGCACCTCTCGGATGGGTGGAACGCTGCACGGCTTTTTTTCGTCGCTGCCGCAAGACCGTTGCGCGCACAGTGCAGTGATTAAAATTTGTTGTAACATTGCGCGCCTTTCTTTCCTCGCCAATGTAAAATGTAGATTTATCGGAAGAGTGTATATATATAGTTAGTCGAGAGGGTCGAAAGATGCTATAGTGATTTTTACGCGCGCAGCCGCAGCATATATTTCTGGTCGAAATGGCTGATTCGTTATTACCCTTATTTGTAAAATTAGGGGCCAAAAGTAAATCATGCGTAGATAATTCGCCTGGGTGCCCATGTTTTTGTATACATATATATAGCTGCGATGCATATAACGGCTGCTATAAATCACGCGCGGGGCAAGAGAGAGAGAGAGAGAGAGAGCATCAGCCGCGCGTGCTTAGTTTCAATTCTAAAATTGATTCAAACCCTTGAGGCTTTCGGTGCGATTTTCTTCGAATTCTCGTTTTTATTACCCTATACGTATAACTACTTCTGTCTGGGACCGTCATTTTAACAAACATAAAATCGAGACGAATGTTTATTTCTGCATTTTGAAATGCTTTCATTTCAGATGTAATTGCCATAAGCGTTGATTATACACTATTCGAATTAATTACGCGGGTATATATTTTCATGATCTACTCCACATGGCAAATTAATGTTATCCTTTGGAAAATAAACGTATCTATACATTCATGGATGCAATAGCTGTTGTTTTATTTTGAATAAAGCAAAAGGATTTTCTGCGTTGTTAGCCAAATGTTAAAAATTTCCGTTTATACGCACTAACGGTAAGATCGACGCTACCGTCGTAGCGCACGTGCATATGTAGACACTAGCAGAGCGCAGACTAGACGTGTGTGTGTGCATCAAGCGCGTCCGAGTATATCATCCCCGGTCGAATTTTTTCGACCCCGTAAATACAGCAATCGAGACCCGCAAGAGGCGCATAATACGCGTACAATAAATTTGCAAACGCGGCTTGCGTCCTGTACAGAAAACGCAGAGAAAAAAAAGGGTAGAAGGGGCGCACGCACAGAAGAGCTGCCAGAAGACCGAGTGAGCTTCTTCCCTCTCCATGCGAGCACCGCGAAAATAACAATAATCAGACGTTGAAAGAAAAAAAAAAGGACCAAGAGGAGGTGGAGAAGCAAAATTGCTCTGTCGAGAGAGAGAGAGAGAGTGTGTGCGTGTGCGTAGAGCGTACGGCGTGTGTATACATAGTCCGGTACTCACCTCGCGAGCGCCTCCATGTTGGTCATGTTGTGGTTGACCTTGAGGCCCTGCTCCGCCGCCCTCGCCTGGGCCTGGGCCTGCTGTAGGTGATGGGGCAGATTCGCCGGGGACAGTATGGCCGTGTGACCGGCGCCTGGGTGGCCGCCCAGCTGCATGAACTGCATGTGGCTCAGGTGCGTCGGCGGATGATTGTAGCCGTTAGCCAGCAGCGGCGATTTCTCCAGTCGCGGCACCTCTGCAATGGGAAAAGCAAACAGCCGACCATTAGCTACACACACACATATATATGTATATATATATGCACACCTTGACTGCCTGTGTGCAGTTGTGTGCGTGTGTGTCCGTGTGTAGACACGATTTATCTTTATTATTTCGCTGGACTCTCGCTAGGCTTAATATCGCCGTTTTGCGCTTCTTTTGCGCCCGATACTCGAGGCATGATAATGGCTCGCGGTGCGCTCTTAGATAAGAATTGTTGGATCATCCTAGTTACGTGCCGCTATGCTGTATACGGGGGGCTTCGGTGCGAATGTTTCATCGCGCATATATATATATATATATATACAGCATAGGAGCAGGTTTTGGAATGAAGCTCGAATTATCGCATTATCTGATTTTTAACATGCGTGTGAGTATGAGTCTTGGGATGGTAAGCAGTACTGTATTTTAAAATGGTAAGTGATTTTAGTCATGATAAAACAACAGTGTGTTCTGCTATTCAATTTTCTTCATTTATAAATGTACACATCAGAGACGATAAAATCAACAGCAATGATCTATTTGAGTAAAATTAGCCTAGGTTTGATGCGAGATATCAGATCTACCTATAATATTAATTTCCACTGAACAGAAGGAAGGAGTCATTTTTCATATACCACAATTTTTCCACTTCCATCGCGAGCAAATACCATTTCTTTAAATTAACGATCCGATCTTTCGCCCCGCCACGCAGCTTCTCACGGCGAAGAATATACAAAGTGTATCCCAGTGTTAAATCGAACGATCCGCGATATCCTAAGCCTCCCAGAGGCGAGAGAGAAGGGGCAGGGGGGAAAGGGGGATAAAAAGAGCCTTGGATTCGGTAGATTAAAGCCGGAAATCTGTCATTCCACGGGGACAAATATTGGCAAAACAGCAGCAGCGGCGCGTGTGCCACACGCCGTTCGGACTATATCTGCCACGAATTTCCAACCATCGAGGTTTTCCAAGTGGATCGCGGAGGGTGTGGAGCCGCGCGCGAATCCTTGATTCTCTCCAAAGGCAAGAGAGCGGAACACACACACATACATATAGGGTATATAAATAGCGAGAGAGAGAGAGAGAGAGAGAGAGAGAGAAAGAGGCGATAATGTATGCGCGCTCACGTCAGACGTCTCTGATCGATGCGAGCGACTCCGGCAGTGAAATTGAAAGCCCGTGATTTGTCAAGTCCTCTAAGCTTCATCCAGTTTGCTTATAATTTCACAGGCTTCGCTCTCACCTCTTTGCGACGAGCCCTCTCTCTCTCTCTCTCCTCTCTCTCTCTCTCTCCGCGTCTTTATTTTCCTTCTATATGTCGCGAGCGAGCGAGCGACAGTTTCTTTCTTCTTTTTTGTTGCCGTTCGAGATGAGTTTTATTGATTGTATCGAGCGAATTGACATGTGCGAATAAAATGGATATATATACGTGACGGGCCTGTATACCAGAGATGAGAATGTAATAAAAACACGCAGTGCTACGATTATTTTCTTTTTTTTTTTTTTTTTGTAAGCCGCGTTCGGGCTAAATTATTCCGACCGAGAATCACGGAATTCCGAAGGTAAATACTCTTATTACGTTATTTCCTCGTTTCACTAATAAGATTTTAAACGGGAAAACATTCAACAGTATACTTCTTATTTTATTATCGAGGAATTAAATATTTCCGTATAATTGCATTATTCTATTACATTGCCGCTTGAGCTCATTATTGCTTTCGACCTTAGAATATATACAATAAAAAATAAGAGAGCCATTTCTAGCACATAATCATTACATCACAATTTTCCAGCCACAAATTCCACGGATCGCGGGTTCAATCGTCCAAAAGAGATCCCTGATCACTACCGAGAAACGCTTTGCATAGCAATTTTAATCGACGGATTTTGATATTAAAACTCGCTGAAAAATCACGGAATTGGAGAGAGAGAGAGATCCATCCACGGCCCGAACGCATATATATACCCCAAATCGCGCGCGCTCCTGGCCGCCCTTATAATTAACAAACACAAAAGTCAGACGCAAACACACAGAGCGCGGGAGACCGTCTAAGAAAGCGCAGAGACAGAAATAATGGAGAGGAAGGAGGAGGAGGAGGAAGAGGGAAGGGTATAAGAGAGAGAGAGAGAGAGAGAGAGAGAGGCACACGCGCGCTCGTTATGCAGCGGCCAGCCCTTTTTTTCGGCGAATCAACAGACGGTGGAGAGCCCCGAAAAGGATGCGTGATATATGGCGACAGGCGCGCGAACACCAACAATTGTCATTTTGTTTCGGCCTCTCTCACACCCCGCAGACCACGAGCGAAAAGGAAGAACACCGAAGAGAGAGAGAGAGAGAGAGAGAAAACGAGAGCATATATAGTTAAAAAAGAGCGGACCCCGAAATTCGCGGCCTTAATAAAGTAAAGGAGAGAGAGAGACAGAGAGAGAGAGAGAGGGGGACTCTGCAAAAGGCGAAACAGAAAGGGAGAGAGAGGAAGAGAGAGACGAATGTTATACAGAGAGAAGAGGTGCCTATTCATTACAAATTATCTAAATGGCAGTGATTTCGGGGCCGCGCGCGCCCGAGCCTCTCTCTCTCTTGACGAGTAAGTGGCGGGTTCCAATTTTTTGCTCTCTTTCTTCCCTCGCAGACGATCTCTGCCCTCTGCGCTCCTCTCGCCTCGCTTTCGTCGTTTCGCGCTCGTCTCTCTCTCTCTCTCTCTCTCTCTGTCTCTCTGTCTCTCTCGGAGGGAGAACCACTGGCACTACAAGTCGGGCTCGCTCCTCACCGCTGCTGCAGCCAGAGAGAAAGAGACCGAGGCAGGCCTGTGACCGGGCCCTAAAATTGGACTTATTACAACTTATAGAGCGCGATTTGAACGCTTCGGCTCAATAACATACATTATCCCCAATCCATATGATTTAATGAAATCCCTCTAAACTCTCCACTTATGGCTTTAGTCCTTCGCGCGCCTTATTCTCTCTCCCTCTCTCTCTCTTCTTTGCCTTTCTCTCTCTCTCTTTCCCTTTTTCTCAAGAGCACTGCACACGGCCTCTCCGGCTCGACCGATTTTATTTTTCCCCTTGAATCAACGCCACGTATTTCTCGCAGTTAATGCGATCGATTTTCTTGCGCTCGTATTCTGTGTATAAGTGTCTTCGTGCGTTATATCGAGGCGTTTATCCGGCGCGGCGGCAGCGAGATCATTTTGTTGTTTCGTTTTTTTTCTTCTTTTCAGCCGAACGAAAGCAATCTTTGAATCCGCGGCGCGCGATGCGCCTGTTGCGAGGTTAATTTTTACTTTGCCCGCGCATCAAATCATTATATTCCAAGGTGCATTTTGTACTTTGTACTTTTCGAGATTTTTTTATTCTTTTATGGATATTGAAAGACTTTTTTACGTTTCGAGCAAAAATTTTCATTTTTTAAAAAACATGTATCTTTATACTTTTGAAACAATTAGACAAATATAAGAGCAAAGAATATTACTCTTATAAAACGATAAGCTACTATTTTATATCGACAGAGTTGAATGTACAATTCAAGAATTTTGAAATCCCCTATTATTAGTTTTATAAAAATGACATTAAAAGTATGTATAACAATGCACTTGTTAAGAATATTCATCTATTTATTTTGACTATTAATTTATTCACATTCTGCTTTCATGAAGATCGATCGTTTTCCAAATTCCAACAGATACAAAAGTGCCACTTAGCCATTCCTCAACGAATCAGATGAACTATGCACAAAATAAATGCCCACAAACTGAAAAACTACTTAACATTCCACGGGCTTTTATATTGTTATTCAATTCCCATAATCATCATCCGTAGCTCTTCGCTCATGCCGCGCATCGCGGAGTCGAGAGCAAATTGTAAGTGCGTATCAGCGCATCTCCCGAGCTACCATACACGAAACATAACCATTTAATCGAGGCTTCTTTTTCTCCCGGCGTATACGAGAGAGAGAGAGAGAGAAAGAGAGAGGGAGGATGCGCTTCAACTTCTCGCGAGATCTCGCCGACGTTGTGTATAAAAGGAGAGAAGTCGGAGCGATCGGATCTCTCGAGGCGCAACCGTTGTGTAGTAGTAGTTGCTGATGCTCGTCCCGCCGCCGCGCAGCAGCCGCGCGGCTCTCTTCTCTTTTCGTTTGCGTGCTGCTGCTGCTGCTGCAGATGATTTCATTCCCGGCGCGGAGGAGGAGGAGGCGGAGAAAGACGAGAGAGAGAGAGAGAGAGAGAGAAAGAGTCGAGATATTTCGACTTTTATTTGTGGGTTATTATGGCGGCGTTGTTATATTATGTTACATTAAGTCATAGGAAACCCGTACATCTCCGCGCGTTTAGCGCCGAGCCATTGATTGTTACGAAATTATAGGCTTTCTGGGAAACTATTAATAAGCATAAATTTCGCATTTATTGGCGGATTCGAATATCGATCCCTCCATCTTTTGCCGGACGCGAAACATTTGCATGCCTATAAATATGAAAATTTCGGTAGACGCGCCGTCTCGAATTGTTCATTGTCTTGAAAAGAGACTCGGGTTTTAGATTAGCGTTTTTATCGATCAAATTGCTTTCTTGGATTTTTGGAGAATTGTTCCGTTGATGTACAGTTAATTTGAACATCTTAAGTATATTCATCCAGTCAATTAGCGTATAATAGATTTTCCGTAATTATAACTTGCACGCCAACACTATATCCATGCGCAAAGTACAAAACTGTCGTCAAGTTTATTATTGCCTCGGTGTCAATTTAAAACACGCTGCAACGATGCTTCCAAGCCAAACAATGATCTCTTACGAAAAAAAAAAACTTCATAAATCACGTTGCCATTAAATTTCATCAACAAAGTCGCGTTACTCTTACACAAAATCCCGAACAAAGGCCCAAAACTGCATGCTAAGTATTTCTCGCAAAAACATCTCTCGTGTACGCGCATTTCGGAATTAATAATTCCCCATACCCATAAAATCCTATCCTTCAGCAGCCGAAGCAGCAGAAGCAGCACTCCAGCCATTCAAAAAAAAAAAAACAAAAAAAAGAACTGCCCTCGAAAAGAACAAAACGAAGGAAAAGAAGAGCAAAGCATTTCCATTTAACCTAATCAGTCGCGTATCTGCATATAAACGAACAAGGCCGAGGCGCGCTTATTACGCACCGAATACTTCTCCGCCGCGCTGCATTTGCATTTGATAAATAAAGGTAAAGAAAGAAAGGAGAAGAAAGAGAGAGAGAGAGAGAGAGAGAGAGAGGAGAAAGGAGAGCAAAAGAAGGAGGGTGACTTTGATTTTGACGAGTCAAGTGGAGCGAGACTACTCGCGAGAAGCGCTGCTGCTGGAGCGACGATAAAACACAATTTGGCCCCTGAAGAACTGATCTCTCACCGTTGTAGGTTGCCCGGCCATCAACGCGTGCGCGCGCGCGCGAGCAACGCAGCCGAGCCCAGTTCCTTTGATTGTGCGCTGCGATTACCCTTTCTCCGACTTTCTTTCTCTCTCTCTCTCACTCCCTCCTGCATACACGCACACACCTACAACCCTTTTTCTCTCTCTCTCTCTTCTCTGTATTATCCATTCACTCTCTCTCTCTCTCTCGCGTATAGCTCTCCGCAGTATATAGCTGATGAGGTGACAACCCATAATTATACAGACCCCAGCTCTTTCTGTCTGGGCTTAAGCAACTGTAGCGGCATGCCAAGAGAGACAGAGGAAGACAGAGAAAGAGAGCGCGAGAGCTAATGCTTGCTGGATGGAAATGGAATGTCTATATATGCATCTCTCATCATACTCTTTTTCTGTACACCATGCTTTACGTGGTCGAAGAGGTGGTCTATCAAATTAATTGCAAAAATTCATGCATCGACGTACTGAGTTTACTAAGAATTGTAATAGCGGTGTGATTGTGGCAAAGCAATTGTAATCGATTGAATCATTCCTTTGCTGTGGCTCAATATTATTGCTGTTGCTTTATTTCGAATTGCTTTTGGAAAGGGACTTAAATCACATTTCGAAGCATTATTCTTAATAATTACAAGATGAAGCGGTTAATTGGGCACTAATAGTTAATTACAAGACATTGGAATAATAAAGCTGATGTTTCAGATTTAAATAAAAGTGTTTATATTACCTAAACCGAATCGATAAGCTAGGTGATTTAGGTCCCTTTCTGAAACAAAATTGAAAACTTTTCGTTATTTTTCATCAAGCAGCGAATACAATTGCGATAAAGTAATGCTAAGTTCAATATTATCATCAAGTTTTATTTATGATTCAAAATTCGTTTGGTATACAGTCACGAAAAGAAAATCAGCTGCAATATATTTAGCAAAACTAATTAGCTTAGCTGGTAAATAGACTTTTCTTAAGTACGAGTCCTATATATATTTGCAGTGCTTATTTTGTACTGCGAATTCATGTGCACAATCAAGTTTAGAATATCTGTAAAACTGAAATTTAAAATATCTCATTTATTAACAGTATTCAGTGACTAATTAACTATAATAATACTGATAAGAAAAATTATAAAATCCTCGATCTCTGTATTTCAGCTATGAGATAAGTGGTATACAACAAATCTTCCATCGCACTGTATTTTCCCTATTCGCATACAAACTCGACAGCTGTTAAATCCAGAGCCTTAATAGCTGTGACAAATGTACTACGAGAAGAGCGAAGAAAAGGAGAAGAGAAAAGGGATCGGGCGAATTCAGTATCCTCCCGGAGCTACCACTTCTTTTTCGGGGCCGCGTTAATTACGCGAGACGCAAGAATGAATTGCCGGGCTAAATGAGACCCGCGTCTACTGCCTTCTCCCGTTTTCTCCACGCTTATATACAGTTTCCCCTCAATGTACACGCCTAGATATTTCATATGAAGCTAATGTAGACAACGTGACGGACTTCTCTCAATTGCCCGTCTCGTAGGGATAGAGAAACTTTTAAATACGGATCCTCAAGAGGATTTATCGAAATGTCTTAATCCACTGTAATTCAAGTTGAAAAGACATACTTTATTCTACACGAAGAGATAAAGATGGTAAATTATTTTTACTTTATTATTTTGAGTGGTTGTAGATGTATAAGAAATATCATTCTATGGCGGCACTAAAAAATGACTGAAGGCTACAAAAATCTTTTGAATCTCGTTCTGAATTACGTGCTATTTACAACAGTAACGGAATTTTAAAAATTAATATATTAAAGTATTTTTTAAAAGCAACATAATACCAATTCATACAGACTAGACTCATACAATTAACTTCAAATGCCGTAATATTAACTATTATATAAACCAATCATTAGTCGGTGCTCATTCTACCAGACAGCCAAGCAACCCAGACTGCACATAAATATCGAATCCCTTATGTATTTTGATGTTTGTAAAGCGAGCCAAGTTCGCATGGTCCGCGGATTGTCAAAGCCGTCGAACCAGTGAAAGAGAGTATGAGAGAGAGAGAGAGAGAGAGAGAGAGAGAGAGAGAGAGAGAGAGAGAGAGAGAGAGAGACTAGAGTTGGTCTAGAGAAGTAGGTGGCCAAAACGGGCTTAAAAGGATTAAATCTGGCTCATCGAACCGCGAAGCGAAGGATAGAGAGTGAGAGAGGGACATATATGAACGAACCTAGAGAGAGAGAGAGAGAGAAAGAGAGAGAGAGAGGACCGAGGAGTGAGTGGCCTTTGCCAAAATTCATCGTTTACCCGGGGACTTTGCTCGAATTCGTGACTTCCGTCCAACTCTCCGCCGCTTCCAACTCTTCTCTTTGCTTCGTGTTCATATAGCCGATGCACGTGTGCTGCTATCGTTGGACCAAGAGAGAGAGAAGGAAAGAGCGAGAGCAAAGTCAGGTATAAAAAAAATGGGGAAAAAAAAATAAGTGGAGGAGGAGAAGAGACTTCGATGTTTTCCAGACGCGTGATTCGCGGTAAACAAAGGGACCACAGCCACGTGAAATTATTTGGAAAATCTGCCCTTTGTCCCTGCGTTGCCTACCTTACCCTCTATTGTTCTTAACGAACCGAGCAAAGAACGCGAGCTACTGGGTCTCGAGTCTTTCCACTATCCTTTATCGTTCTATGATGAAACTATACACGAGATCGATAATTCGTTTTTCTCTTCTGGTAGATTTTTCGTAATATTGTTCTTGAATATGGACTACGGAATTTTATAAATAGAGTGTGCTTCTTTACACGAATGTATATTGCTTAATCGAATCTGAATCAATACATTTTCAGATGGGTTCGATTATTTTTCAAAATAATTTTCCAGTAATATTATCAATGTTAATCAGAGTAAAATAATTTTTTTGTCAAAATTTTGCAAACGACTTTAAAAAACAACTTCAATTATGTTATTAAATCTATAATTAACACAAAAATTGGTTATTATAAAATATAAAAGTGCATAAAAGTGAATAATTTGACGGATAACTATTCCAAATTTGATACATATCTATTATCTATTTTTCTTTCTTATCAATAATTATTACGATAAGCTTTACAGATAGTTTTGCCAGAAAAAATATGTTATTCCCGATCGACAAATGATGAATTGCAAGATTCTCCAACTAATTAAACGAGCTTATAATTTTACTCGCTATAACGATTTGAAATTGAAAAAGTATTCGCGAAATGTAAATGCATTTTGAAAGAAGCAAAACCGAGGGGAGCAGATGTACTAAGGAAAATGATCGATCTACTGCGCACTGCACGAGCCTTCACCGGTCTGCCGTTGTTGTGCGCCATCTACGTAAATACGGGAAACGGTTTCGCGCAGAAGGAATCCGGTTTTTCAAGTAATCGAGTGTCTGCTACGCTTCGCCGGAGAACCAAACTCTAAGCGCCGCTCTGTTGCCTTGGATATGTGCTTCGAAATATCGAGTTATTCTCTCTCTCTCTCTCTCTCTCTCTCTCTTACTTTTTCCTTCTCTCTTTTTTCTCTCTCTCTCTCTCCCTCTCTTTGCCTTCACATTCGCCTTCTTCCTCTTCTCACTTTCTCTTTCTCTTTCCCTCTCATGGTGGAGAGCTCGAAAATTTTATAGTTTTTTAGATTTAGATGGTTTAGTCCAAAGTTATGCGGTTTTCGACGAAAAACTAAGAAGCGTATACGTTTTTTGTGTGCAGGAAACAAGTCGACTTTAGCTTCAAATTAGTGTTGAAACTTAATGGTTTGTTATTAAACGCCGAATTTATCATGTTGGGAATCGCTTCCTTTTTTTCTTTGTATATTCATATTTTTTGATGAGCCGAAGGCGTCTAGTGGCTCTGTTTCGGGCCAGACATTATAAATTCTCTTTATATTCCATAATTTTATATTTCATTTCGTTCAAATGGATACAATCTTCTTACTTTTCAATATTGAAAAGCAGCTCTCCGGATAATTAAAAGCCTCAATGACTGCTAATTAGTTTCGGTCTGAGTATCGCCATTTAAATCAATAAGTATAATTATCATGATTAAGTCGTCAACGGAAATAAACTGTCTGCATATGCGGGCTGCAAAATAATCGAGAGACTCGAGCAGGTGTGAAATGCCGGACTTATATTCCATGTTTCGCAATATCTTTTAATTTATTTGCTCGATCGATGTATCCCTTTTTTCCAAATGCCACTTAATAAAGTTACTTTTCATACACTGAAGAGAAACATAATTATTTTAAAGGTGCAACCAAAAGTATTTGCGCTATTTCACGTTGTACAGATCTTACGATAACGAATACCATAAAATGGACTGTTTTATTATACACATGCTGAATCTAAAAAAAAATGATTAGCAGAAAAATGTAAAGATGCGACTGAAATTAATTACAATATAACCACATAGTTTTTGTCAATGTAAATTATGTTTTTTTTTAATTTTTCATTGATGCATCGTATGCATGATGTAGCCAAAATTGAATCAATGATTCTGATTGAACCATTATTGCATAACCGACAGTGATATTTTTCCACCTCACTTCATTACGAAATCTCAGATTACACATATTACTTTCATCAGTCTCCAGTTACATCCACTCCTCGAAATTCAAAAACTCATCTTTGAAACAATCCTCATCCGTTGCCCACATCAAACATTTGCACTATCTCGGCTCACTTCGCACTAACTACGTACAAGATTGTTTGCCTCATCCTTTGTACCCGTTGTCAGCTCCTCCTCCTGTTCTGCCATCAAATAAGTCGAAGACAGGCCTACATGGTACAAGCGAGAGAGAAAGACAGAGAGAGAGAGAGAGTGAGAACTGAGAAAATACTGCTGTAGAGTGTAGTACGAGAGTCGAAGATTGTGTGAAAAGTTGAGTATTGTTTTCGCGATCGACTCGGTCGATATGGGCAGCGGACAGCAAAACAACAATGTCGTAGGTTCATAGACAAAACTGTTGCACGGCGATCGTGAGATGATCGTTCGACGTATTTTTTAACTCTTAGAGAGTAAAAGTAGCGGATCAATTCGCGAAGAAAATGATATGGACGGAGCGGAATGAGAGGAAATAATGATTGCCTACATCGTAATGCGGAGTGTCGTCCTTTTTCGTAGCGATATAAGCAATGTGCAGTTATTAGACTTGTTTCCTGAATAAAGAAAAGGGAGACTTGAGATATAGTCTCTTAAGAGAGAAAGAGATGATGATAGTTTTAAATATTATTGTGTATATGTGGAAAAAGTAACGGTGTAAATGCAAGATTTTTAAATGGAGATCACAATTATTATTATTTTTTATTATTATTATTCTTAATATTATTATTATCATCATCATTATTGCAATGATTATTATTATTATTATAAAGCCTTGATGGAATTTCGTAAGTCTAGCGAAATATGTCGTCTCATAAGCTACAAGACAATATTATACACAAAACAGACATCGTGTTCCTGAGCAATCAAAAGATATACAAGGGTAACATTGATGAAGAGTGAATTAGCGGGTCGTGCGAGTAGAATTGAAGATTCGATCGATTACCAGTTTTTTCTTGGATCGATGATAAACAAAATCCTTCTAGATGAACTTGTTGTAAATGTTAAATGATATTTCCTATATTCTTTTTAATAAAATAATTTTTGTACATAATACTTGTGGCTTTATTATATTCCGTAACCAATTTCTATGTCCAACATACTGAATTGCACTTTCAAATATAAAGATTCATTTTTTTCGATGAGTGATATAAAAAAAGTTTGAATAAATGTTTCCTATATATATAAGATCTAAAAATGCAGCTCATCTATTAAGTCAAATTCACGAAACAAATTTGTGCTATTGTATAAAATAATTGTATATTATGTTTGCATAATAGTATGCTATGATTTAATTACGTATGTGTTATTTAGTATAACAAAGGCATTCAGTGAACAACGAAAAAAAAGTTATTTATCGTGTCGTTATTGTAGATATTTTTAATGAAAGAGAAAGTCATTTGAAATGCACAGACTTTTTATATTTTTTAGTCGATTTTAACATTTCAAGACTTATGTTCCTCCTTTATATGGTATCTCTCCTTTATCAGTATCTATAGTCTATAATAATTATAATTAAAGCGAGCAAAATATTTATTACATTTGTTACATCCATTTAATACATTATATTATTCCAAATCTATTTTTTATTACATTGGTATTAGTTTTATAATAGATAAAATTATTGCTTTAGCAAGTAACTGCAGTGACATTTGTCGATTCTGTAATCTCACATCTACAATTTGTTATCATCTATAGAATAATGCATGCTGTGACATGTATGAATTCGACGTAAATTATATTAAAGGATTCACTAAACATATTACCCAGAAATGCTAATTAAATAGATAATTAAATTTTAAATGCAATTGTGATTAGAATAGGTATTTTGGTATATTGGGTATATAATTTTAGATAATAATAATTAGTTTATAGCACAGTTAAAAGATTTAGTATTCCCTTTTTGTGCCAATAATTGTCGAAGAATGGTGACTCTGATTAGGGTGCATGGGCATAGTTGATAAAAACTAAATTGATAGTTTCGAAGAAAATCAATTTATATCTATTTAAATAATTGTTTGTTCACCAATTGCGAAAATTGTAGATACGGGATTTGAGAGTCGTCAGATGTTACTGCACTTGCTAGCTGCAGAATGGTTGTATTTATTATAAATATAATATTAATATAACATAACAATAAATATAATTTATGAATTAATATAAGTAATAATACATACTTTTTTGGTAATTGTAGATTCAACTAAGAGCAAGGTTTTAATATAAAATTTTTCTTATAATATTTCATATTTTTGTAAGCTTCAGTAACTTAAAATTAAAAGAAAAAGACGGTTTCACGACATAGAATCTATTTTACGATCAATGTCTTGCAATATAAAGCAATTAATCATGTTTAAATTACGCAGGCTTTAGTATCATGTGTATTCCTACGTTTACATAAATGCGGAGGAAGTATAAGGGAACATCACCGATGTTTAGAACGTGCTATTTGCACACGTGCTTCTCCAGAGTACAATAAAAGTCAGTAACCATAAAAATCAAATCTAATTCACCTTTTCTCATGAATCCAGTTTGCAACACCACGTTTGCATAACCACGAACTTAAAATTTTATTTTGAATGTATTTTATATAATGCATGAAAAACAAACTTTCAAGTTGGAAAATAAGCTGTTTATTTAATTAGTTCACTTTATAGTTTCGTACGGTTCGAGGAATTGAAAGGTGATGATACTCCCGGTCCTGCACACTTCAATAGGAAGATTCGACGGATTGACATGAAAAATTGTAAAACTACTTTAGAATTAAAAATATCTCTAGGAAAAATAAAAATGGATTATGCGATAGAACATATTGAGATTGTGCCAAAAGATGATTGTACTTTCGACGTAATTTATGGCATCACTGAATATGAACCTATAATAAGGAACAATTTGATTATAGGAATATGCTTTGCAAGAGATCCTTCGACACCCATGGAAAATCAGCTGGTCCAATTTCTCTTTTGAAACCACTCTTTAGTGAATTGAAGATGCCCAAGATGTACTCCCACGATTTGATTACTTGCATTCCCCTGTCAACTGGTGGATGCCTATATCAGACTCTACAGGCGATTTCATTGTGAAATTTGATAATTTTAGATCCAATAAGGATCTTTCGATCTCGTCATTGGATTCGGAAGGTCAAATAAGGAAGACGAACCATTCTGTTCATGGGCACATCGTCAAATTCTGATGTATTTAAGTTACGATGGTAAGCTAGAAAAATCAGTCTGTCTCCATCGATCGAACAGCGGCGATTTCGAATCTATATTTACTATCTTGCAAACTATGTGACTAAATGAAACAGCTCTTCATGTTTATTAATTTCTCTCATGTACCACACTAATCTAGTGTAGCAGCAAATACAAAATAAACATTACTTTTTGAAATACGGAAGGCATGTTTTAAGCACGTCCAGAACCACCAATCCTAAACATTATTAAACTACCCTAACACCGATGTACCATCGCACCCTGTTAAACTTCACTTTATATTTGATTAATTACACTAAGGTAAGCTCAAAAATCTCCACAGCGACTAAATTCTTCTAGCAGCATGAAACACGGATGTTGGCGAACTGTAAACGCCTACGCGAGCGCAAGGTGAACGCGATCGGTTTCGCAGTGGACGTCGAGCCGGGCGAGATCAGAAGATCGTGATCGCATATATGCATTTACACACACACGGATGCATATATACAGGCGGTTTTCTAGATCATACTTGAGTTAGTGCTACTAACGTAATATACCGACCGTCTCGTCTATACCGAAGGTGTATGCACTCGTAATATCAAGGTCAGTCCCTCGATTATATGCCAGTTTTTTTCTGCTGGATTCGTTACTGTCTGTTTTTTATATAGATATAACGATGTCCGTGTGTATATATATATATACAGAAAAACAAATTAAAGAATATATATATATATATATTTTTTAATTTGTTTTTCTGTTACAGCGGTTGGTATGATCGGCGATGGATCATATATCGAGTTCGCAATTACAATTAGATACGAAATATTGTACGATCCAAACCCTTTGTTTATTGTACATACGTATATTGATTTCAATTATTAAGCTTTTTTTAACAGCTCCATCAAGCAACTTTAGTATTGTGATGAAAAGTTTTGCTATCGTTATTTCATAAATAACTATATCTCTAAATAGTATAGTATGTAAAATTATCATTTTTATACACTCTGGAATTTAAATTACTTTTAATAGTTTATTGTCATTTCAGAATACAAATAAATTATCTCGTTTAAAAACAAGTTCGGGACGTTTGTGCACGTGCACGTGCTTCCTTGCATTTCGTTATTTGGCGACGCACGAAAAGCTGTTACAATATTGCGATCAGCAATAACAGAAGCGCGTGAAAAATATCAGTACAAATTTAATAAATATAAACTCTGGAATTGTTTTACATAATATGAAATAATCTTACTAGATCGGGAGTATCGAGTTTCTCTTTCTATCACCTTGGCAAGACTTATCCGCCGCAAGGACATTATATGTATTTTGCTCACTCAAACTTCTGTGCACCAGAGTTATTTTGCTCGGGGGGGCTACATGTTACTGCAACTATACTCAACTGTTCCTTATTGGTTATTAGAAACTTGATATCCTCAATTGATGAGAAGTTTAGTTTGTCGACCTATAAAGCAAATGTCAAATACGGATGTGAGATTTGTTGGAAAGTCGCGAAGAGAACTAAAACGAGTTCTGCAACATTGTTTCAACCTAATTTTTTGTTATCCATAGATACTTGTTAACGTCCACTGATTAATTTATAGCCTCATTTGAATAAGTCAGAGAGTTTTGATAATAGCAGTTTTGTCTAAGTTGTAAAAATATCTTATAATTTTAATATTATATTCAACGATTCAATGATTCAAGATTTTATTTGAACTGTGAATATTATGAAAATCCACACATGTAAATTAAAACTTGTATTACTTTGACTAAAATTAGATCAAATACGTATATTTGGATACAATCATTAGTGCGTTTAAAGAAAGTTTTATAAAACAGATAGATTGAGTGGATAAAACAGAGACAAAACTAGCATTTACCACTCTACTCTGATTCCGGAATATATGCGTATGAGCTGATTGACCTGGAAGGCAACAGATGTCAGTGCAGTACAAAGATAAAATGTATCGTGGCAATGTATCAACAAATGAGTCAATAAATTAACTACCTAACCTAACAAGAAAATGGCTTAAATGGTTTATTAATGTTTTTATTCTATCATACGTTTGTATAATATTATTTAATAATTTTAGAGCTACATTGCAATAGATTTCGCTTGTCAGATCCGAAATAATCTTTATACTTTTTATTACTACATTTTTCAATTACTTATTCTATTACTTTAGACATTGATTTAAACGTCTTTATTGTTCATCAATATATTAAATGTCACCATCTGTAGAAGTCTTGTTATAATTCAGATTCCGTAATACAGTGTGATGTTAAGTGGATTGCATTTTTAATCACTATCATCTTTGCATTTATTTATTTTATTTATTTATTTATTTATTTATTTAACCATAGAACAGTACATAAAATTACAATTACTGTTCGCCAGTCCGGTTGACAAAATTATAACTAAAATAAAACTAAAAAACTAATAACCAACTTTGGTTTATATTGCATTTCCATCCCACTTGTTTCTAATAGCTAGAGTTATTAGATCAAGCAAGATAAAAATTAATCCCTCATTTATTCTTCTATCTCCAATATCTTGTAAGCATGGCTCTTGCTGTTGTAAATTTGTGTGTTGCAGCGTTCTTATATCTTGCAAAAATAATTCATTCCATTTTGTTAAGCCTTGCTGGACATGTGAGTCCAACTGCACATGTTTCTCTGTAGTGTGGAAACATCCTTTCATGTTGTTTACTAGAATCGCATTTGCAAGGTGCCGTGAAGACTATTTCATCCAGGACTATTAGGTCTTTGTGTTTTGGTTGTTGTTGTAGTGGGTACATAGAGTTTGTATATTGTTGTATCCCTTTTATTCCTCTATCGAAGTACAAAATTGCTTTGTTAGATCCTAAGTAGTTGATGTCTCCATATGTCATTCTAATATTACTTGAATTTATGTTTTGAAGTCCCGGAGCATTTGATGGTTTTCTGGTTTGTGTTTTCAAATTATTTATTTCAGCCATATTATTTATCTTGTCGATTAACTCTTCTATTGGTCTGAACTGTAAAATATTTTTATTTTGATTTGTAATTCTTGTTTCTTTAATGAAATGTATGTGTTTAATTCGTGCTACTTTCGGGTAATTACAGGAGTCACAATTTATTTTGGATTTTGGTTGAGTTGTTTTTGTGTCTTGTTTTTGACTATTTATGATTTTGATGATTTCTTCTGCTGTGTTTATTGTGTGTTTAATGACTTCCGTATCAGTACTGTGTATCTTCTTCCAGATATAATTAGACATTCGGCGATGAGAACGATTGTAGTGTATACACACACAACTATAGTTTGCATTTTCCGTGTGCACAAATGTAAGTTCTTATGTCTAGTGCTATTTTTTTATCTGTTAGCTCATCCCCATTTGGCATGTATTGAAGGAATCCTTAATTTTAGCACTGTAGTCAATTCTCCCCTGACGATATTTTTAATTCCAAACGTACGTTTTTGTTTACGGTTACATTGAATCCCAAATTAAGGAAATTAAGTCCGCAAAAATATCTTAAAAATGGAAGCTTGAAATATTTTCAACAAATAGCATTAATATAATATCATAAAAAAAAGATAAACTGAAATGTGATCCTAGTACGATGGCTTCTATACCAACCCATATATACGTGACCAAAGGAACTTTATAATTCACGTACGTATAAGAAACATTTTACAAACGTTTCTAAAACGTTTCCTGAGACACCAAAAGCGGACATTTCAAGGTTTTTACAACGCTTCTGAAACTTTCTTCCACTTTTAGAGAATCGTTTCTAAGTTTGCAAAGAAACGTTCTAATAGAAACGTTTCTCCAACGTATCGTGCTATGTGTAAGCATATACACACGCGTATAGTTGTAACACGTACGAGTGACGCTTCTGCCCAAAACTGGTTCCGTTCGACTCTCCTGCGCGTATATACATTTGAATTCGAAGCGAACGGAATAGGCGCCGAGACGCGATGAGCCAAAACGGCAACGACGACGAATTTTTTACATAATTTATGCGTACGACGGGCGTAGTGGCGCCGATCTGTAGAGGCCACGCGGTTCTCGAATACTTCGTTTCGGAGGCGTGTTTGCCAATTTGAACCGGTAACGTAAATGTACCAGGGTTTCGGCTATATATGAAAACACGTTGAATTCATTACGAGAAGATTTATTTCCATATTAGACTTTTGCGTATATTTTGAAATTATGGGGTTTTATGGGAAAAAGTATAAATATATATGCCACTGTAGATTATTTCGTTAATTCAAGAACTCTGGTTTTTTAAATTAATTCGAATAACGGTTACCGAAATGAAATAATACTTAGTAGGCTAAATTATCGACAATTATTACGTATATACTTTGAAATAGTGTCATAGATGTAAAAATTCACTCAATGTTATATTATACATCTCTTTGAAATTCATTAGTAAATAATTAATAAAATATTATCGCGCTTATATTACACGTATATAAACGCATCAATAAATATATGTAACAGTCCACGGTGAAATACGTTGCACATTACTATCTCGAGCTCGCTACACTATATACAATCAAACGTTCATTTCGCTTTTAATTTAGAAAGTGAAAAGCTACCATTATTTTAAAACAATTATCACATATACGGCGCTCGAAAACTAAAAAAGCTCGACCAACCGGTTTTCTCTCGGGCTAATTGAAATCATGGACTAGGTATATACCATGTAAACAAACAAAAATCTAGATTAAATTCGAGCTGCCGCGGGCGCGGACACTATATTTATGCGCGAATCGTATAACAATGACAAAAAAAAATTGAATCTCTCCCCCCGAACCTATTATGCATGCGAATATCGGCCGAGCAGCGCAACAAAAATCCCGGAAAGGTTATCGCCTGGAAAATCCGATAAGACGCATATAACGCTCCTGTATATATATATAATGCATATACACTCGGTGCAACTTTCTACAAAGAAACGAGCCGCAATCGGCATTATATTTAAATGCAACGCGTACAAATATACGCGAAACTCGGTGTATTGTGGAGGCCCGGCCCCCGCGTGTGTATAGAAACCGCTTTAAATCAAATCGATAAGAAGGATCGCGCTAGGCTGTGTGCAGGAGTTCCTCGAAAAGTGCAATTAAGTCAATTAAAGCTTGAAGAGGCGCTGCACTTGCTCATATATATATATATGTACACGCGCGTGTGTGTATAGTTTGCACAGTCGAAAGAGCATAATAACACTTGGCGAAAACTTTCGAAAAGCGGTTACGAGTCGCTCTCGGCTATGCGCATACCAGACGAGCAGCGGATCGCGAATCGTTGAAGAATACAGCCGCGTGCAGGTGGAGAGGATCGAGGAAACGGCCTCCGCCGCCGACGCCAACATCGCCCCGAATTCGTAGGGAAAAGAAATTATTTTTCTGCATTCATGTCATCGTATAGAGCTGAATTTTTCTTTTCGTGGAATTACGCGCTCGAGGATGCATTTAGCTGCTCCCTTTTTTCAGCCGCCGTAGATTGGCTCCTCCGTTGCAGCGGTTGAAAAGTATAAAAGTATTTTTGCTCAATTCTTGTGGGTTATCACGTTAAAAGCTACCGTTTCCCCGCGTGAGATTGTAATCTTAAGTTACGGGCAAAGTCGCGTTGTAGTTTAATTTCATAAATTTCAGCTGAATCGTGACTTCTTTACCTTACGATATATAATCTCTGATTTCAAAACAGATATACAACATTTTTAAGTTGATTCGATGTTCCAAAACATTAAAACACGCGAAAATTATCTGTGATTATACGCATAATAGAACAATTTCATAATTAAGATGAGAAAATGTGAAGATCGATAAACATGTGCAAGTCTACTTAATTCAACGCCACTCGAAAACACGCGCTCTGAAAAAAAACATCAATAATGAATACTCAATCCTAAAGCATATCCATATACAAAATAAAAACTGCGCACTTTCATCAAAGCAAATTCAATTAATACCGCGGGAAAAAAAGGAGCCAATAACCAACCGGAACGCAAGAAATTGCGAGAAAAAGAGATATAGACAAAAAAAAAGAAGCTTATAGCGCGCGGAATCTAAGTCGGCTTAATTAATGTTGTAACCGCAAACACAACCGCGCGCGCCGAAAGGTGAAAAGAAAGAACAGTATATACACGGATTTCGCGAGTCCAGAGACGCGTGTCGACGATGAGGAAGAAACGACGCTGAGGATGGTATGGGTATTCGATATCGAAAGCTCGCGAAGATGTTGCACAATATATATATATATATATACAGAGTCGACGAACACACGCGAGCGATCGGAAAAGTTATATATCAAGGAGCCGAGATGATGGTGTAAGTCGCGAGGCAAAGTGTGCGAGAGCGAAGGTATATTGGATGCGCGCGTCTATTATACGACGAACAAAGGTTTTGAAAGAATTCATTTGGGAAATTGGATTGGACGTAAGTGGAGCGTGCGCGGAGTTTGGCTGACGCAATGTATTTTCGGCGGGATTCTTTCGCTGGTGTATTTTTGTGGAGTGGAGGAACAAAAGACTTTTGAACGAGAGAGTTCGCCGATGACAGTGTGACATAACGACTAGCTAATATTAGAATATCCTAGTGTTCCGTTGTGAAAGCTTTTTCTACATATGTTATATTCGTACTTACCTTTCGTATTTCCTGCATTTCTTCAGGCGCCAAATCGAAGTTGAGAAAAGTGAGATGTACTATACCTATACTTTCGTTGCAGATATAAATCTATCGATTTCCATTAATAATAGTTGAAAAATAAAAAAAGAAGAAAACCATAGTGCGGCAAGTTTATAAATTTAAAATTTTTAAATTAAATTACACCTCTAGAACTTTTACAAACCATTTTTTTCGTATACGACATTCGTATACACAGATTTCAATAGTAACACGGCATTATACCGTTAATTTTCCGGCAATCTTTTTTCTCTCTTTTTTTTCAAGAGGAAGTATAAACAGCAATTGAATTTAAAACGTATAGCATGTGGCAAATTGAAATTAATGCCATTAGATACATTACTATAAACAGACAGAAGAGCATATCAGCATACGGCTTTTTATTAGCGCGCTTCGCAAAAGTGGGCCATAACTGAACTTAATAACCGGCCAATTATACCAACTTTTTCTGCAACGCACCACACGCGCAACGCACACGCACACAGACACACGGATACACCACGGAGCCAAATTAATTTTTTTTTAAACGCTCACTTTAAAGATGCATAAATTGCAGCTCCACCGTGCCCGTACGATTTAGCGTATCATTAAGACGCGCGCATCAATTATACAAAGCGGAGCATGCGTAATTAATGCTTGCGCAATTAATTCATCTCGCTACCGTCGCGTCAATATATACATGTAGAAAATTCAATTGATCAAAAACAATATACGCATAACACTTGACGAATCTACGAACGACTGTGTGTGCGTGTGCGATAATGCGATGCAAGCGATAGGGAATGCGCAACAATTGGACATTCGCGCGTGCATTCGCAAAGTGTGTTGCGCGCGCGCACACTGCCAACGCGAAAGAGCGCACAAGGACGGAAATTATGTATAGGTATATAAGTATAGGATAGAAAAGAAAAAGGAGCGGAGAATCGGGTGGCGAGAAAAAAAAACACTTTCGTGTTGAGGAAAAAGAAATGAAACGACAATGCGATATTTTTTTTCCTTTATATAACGGCTTATTATTTCGTCCCTTTTTTGTTTCATTACAAGTATAACAAACGTAAATACAAATACAGAGTCGCAGGCGCGGCGGCGGCTTGCCGGCGGACGTGTATACATAAGTAAGAGTGTACGTGTGTATATGTGTGCGCACGTGTGCGTGTGTTTGTGTGTGTGTACGCAATTAAGCGTCCGCCATTGATTTATCACGTATACCTTTTAATAACGTAGACAGATATATATATGTATATAATATATTTTATTTGTATTTATATGCAAATGCGTATGTATAGATATTTACAGGTATGTGAATATGTGATATCGCGCGCGCGCAGGCACACGAGTATATGTGTGTTATGTGTGTGTGCGCGAGCGGAGGAAGAGCGAGCGAGCGTGTATAATGAGAGGGAAAGCGATCGCGAAACCTATCACCGGTCGCACTGCTGCCGGCTTCGTTTCATTATTACTCGTTTTTTTTTTGTTGTTGCTTTTTTTTTTCCTTTTTCATCATCCTGCTTGTCTGGCTTCGGTTCGCTCTTCCCTTTGATCTTTTTTTACTTTTTTTGTTGATTTTTACGTTTTATTTTATTATCTGTGTCATGTGTGTGTGTGTATGTTGTGTGTGTCTCAGACTCGCGAGGGACTAGAGAACCTCTTTGGCGAACGGCCGATTAAAACGAGCTCGGCCGTCGACTTAATGAAACGTGAACGATACATTATCGCTTATCTTTTTTTTTTCTTCTAAATCTTAAGGTATGTCTTTTTTTTTAATTTTTTTTACTGATTCATATGAGCTTTTCTGCGTTTTTTTTCTTATAGTTTGGATATAGATGCGTTTTCGGTTGATTCGATTAATTAACGCTTTTCAGCATCTCGTACGAATGACTGGCGCGCTTTAGAAGAAAGATTCAGACAATTGCGTTGTTGATACTCGGCGATATTGGATTTTTACCCTCACGCTTTGCGTAATTTTTGGTTGGATAACAGGGTGATCGAATAATGAATTTGCGTTTCTGTTTATATTTTGAAAGGCAGACGTTAGATTGCGCATTATTACGCGAACCAAAATAGAAATAGTTTGATCGGTTACCGCGGCAGTCTTTCAACGAATTACAATTTTGCCATTATTGCAAGGTATTCCGAGAATTTCAATAGCTGAATCCCTCATAAGGAGATTCTGGATCTGTAAAAATCATAGATTGAATGAAGCAGAAAGCTCTTATTAAAAAAGAAAAGATCATCGTTAACTTTCAATATTGCTCAAGCATTTCTTTCGCCGCGCGCATTAGATCATCGAACTATCGAACGTGTATTACTCGCATAATGAATCATATGAATATTTAAATATGTACAATTCTTACATTATATATGGTCGATTATAAATTTCGATTATCCAGAGAGAGACTCATATACAGTTTTCTCTTTGACATATAAACGTATAATACGATGCATAAGAAAACAAAGTCTATCCGTGACTGAGCGCGTATTGTTTCATCGTTGGTGAGGTGCTTAAATAATGAGTGCGAGACTTAAATATATAAACGTGCGTATATCCTTACAATGAACGGAGCGATTACGATTGAAATGAGAGAAGAGCATAAATTGCTAACAAAAAAAAAACAAAAAAAAAAAAAACAGAAACAAAAACAAAAGAACTAAACTAGTCTACTGATCTTCAGTACAGTGTCATACGATCGTATGCATCAATTATTCGCACTTGTTTTATTATCATATATAGTGTACTCAAGCATCATTACTAAAGTTGGAAGGCTACTTTTGTTTCTTTTTTCGTTCCGAGTCTCATCAAAGTTATACAACAAGTATTCGTTATCATTCTCTTTCGACGAACGTCTAAGGTATAAACACTCACAAATACGGCTATATTCTAAATATATATATTAACAATCGACGATTATAGGCGAACAAAGGCATCACACGGTGATACGCTGAAAACGAATACGCCATATGTATATACGTACAAATAAATATAGACGAGAATAATTTCGCTGGACATCCACAAGCTTTCACACATACGTTACACACTTTTCTTTTCGTTTATTTTATCATCGGACAAACACAAGAGATACCCAATCTATTCCTTTTGGGAGAAAAAAAAAGTATCTAAATCGAATGGAGAGTCTCACCTCTCGCTACAAATTCATTCGCGGAAAATTGAAAACGAGGAGGTGCAGAGAGGAGACATAAACGGCGCGAGAGAGTCCACGCGGGGCAAAATTGAAAGATTGCGGATGCCGCTTCAACTGACTGACTGACTGACCCGATTGCCGCGCAGCGTATGTGTGTGTACGGAGGGAGAGCGAATTTATATATATATAAGCGTAGAGTCGTAGAGGAGACGGGAAATGAGTGCTTCTACGACGCACACAGGAAGCGGCGCACATACACAGCGTGAATTTTCCGGGTCGAGTAACTGCGAATCTCGCGGCGGCTGCTGGTTACCTGCCGGTGCAGCGCGTTCAAGGTCGCCTCCGAATCTCCGATCGATCTCCCATTTCTTTCCGCAGGGCGAGGGGCTCGTTATCTTTCGCGAGCGCAGTCCCTGCGATCGTTGCGGGTCTTTGACGCACTTGGCCTGCTTTTTTTTTTTTTTTTTATTCATGGTACAAAGTATGAATTAGCGCTGGTCCGGAGCATAAAGTATAAAGTTTCGTAGCTCCCAAGGCTATTTCTAATTGTATCGCCGATTCAAATTCAATTGGGCAACTTTTTGAATTTTGAAAAAATTCTCCCGATACAAAAGATATGCACCTTGGGAACCAAATCTCGAGGCTCGATGTACAATGTAACGGTCATTTCGTAGGCGAAAGAAAACTCGTGCATCTACGTCTCCAATATATATATATAATGCAAAGTATTTGTGTGTGTGTGGGCCCAGCCCGCACTCCACTATAAATATACAAGCCAAGGTCGCGCGGCTCCGGTGGAAAACGAGACTACAGAGCGGTAGCAGCAGCTTAGGCTAAGAAATTCCAGTCCCCCGGCGCGCGCGCGAGAGTCGCTCTAATGATCCGTAAAGCCTTCGCGAGAGTCCGGCGACGGCGGCGGCAGCGCTCGCGCTCTCTCGTATACATATATGCGCGAGTTAATGAACTCTCGAATAATCGTGCCACTTGCATTCGAATGAAAACCTCGCGGTGGCTGCGACCGGCGCACTCGCGCTGCCTTCGATTGTCTTTTGCATTGGTGTTAAAGCCCCGATTTCCATTTCGCACTTATATTGCGATCCCCGCTCGCCGCGGACACCCCAGTCGTTGTCGCTTTCTCGTTCTCTTTTAGTTTATAATGCCAGTCTCTTTTTTTTTTCTTTTTTTTTTTGTACGCGTATAGATGCATATCTCTTGTGTTTACCTTTCCATTTGCTAATATGTTTCACGGTCGTAGCGGCGAGATTGCGTTTATTCTTTTTTCGATTTTCAGTTCGAGTCCCCTTTTTGCTTTTGATTGTTTTTTTTTTATTCCTGTGTCGCCTACTGCATTTCTTGCGGTGATGATTTTTACACCGAGCGGCTGTGTGTTTTCGGTTATACTTTATCCACGCGATATGCAACGCAAAGCTGTAAAATAATTTGCGCTCTTTGCCGCGAACGAGAAAGAATTCATAAAGTCCTAGGCTAATGGCTAACGATTTTTCAAATAATACTTTTTGCGATATTTCGCCGGACTGATCCGACCGTGTGTGTGGACGCGCGCTTACAAAATTCCGGAAAAAAGGCTACGTCTAATTCGCGTATCAAGTGAAATTCTCACCGCGAAAAATCGCAAAGAATACGTTCGTCATTAATTTCTCATCAAAGTCCTAATCTCTTTCGCACTTGGCGGTGCTCGCTCGAGTTCTCGAACGCGCCAGCTGCAGCAACGAATCGACTTTCTCTTCGCGCGGAGTAACGAAAAGCGTCGACATAAGGTTTTTTTTGCCCCCCCCCCCCGCCCCCTCGTCCTTCCTTCTCTCTCCCGAAGCTCTACACTCGTGCGTTTTTCTCCGAGCTCCGATTAATTACTCACCATCCAACTGATTAACGACGCATATATACGTATACGTTTTTAACCGACCTCCCGAGAGGAAAGACTCTCTGCTTGTGAGATCGTTCCTCTCTCTCTCTCTTCCTCTCCTGCTCGTGCACTTATTTACGTCGATTTCACGCGTTGCGAATAAATATTGATAAATATTTCACGGAATCCGATTAATGACGGAACAGCCATAAACATTATTGTTTCCTTTTTTTTTGCAATAAATAAGACACACATGGTTTTTTTTTCGTGACATGCAAAGAATAATACAATAAATAAACATTCAATTTTTCTTTCGTTTCAACAATTTTGGAGGTTTTCAATGCATCGCGCGACGGTGACGTGAATTACTAGAATGATATTTGCAACTGAATTACAGCTGTGAATGACGATAGCCAGAAGCCCACACGCTCTCTTAACTTTACAAAAGTTGTAATTAATTAATAAAAAAAATTGAAAAACCATCACAGCTTGCTTTAGACTAATTAAATACCTCCTTTGACTCCAACCATCGCTGCAACGCAGCTCACAAAATTTTTGTTTCTTTATGCTTCACGTTCACCATCGCTTACAATCAAGTTTGAAAATCTTTCAAAGGTCTTCGATAAAGAATTCTTCAACAGTACTTATCAATTGTCTAACATACAAGATACATTCATCGCAATATAACGTAACAGATGTTAAATGCTTACGATTCGAAATGCATTGTTCAGTTACATCTTACCTCGATCACCAATGATTACTTTACAAAAGCGTAGGACAAAGTATACCGATTTTGCAAATGTTCGTATTCTGCTCTGGTTTGTTGCATACAAAATCGCGAAGGAAAAATCACAAAAGCAAAAGTCTTTAAGATGCCTTATGAATACTGAGGAAATCGTTACGAAGACTCTCACACTTTACTGTACATTGGCACTACGGTGTATTCATAATATTTGAGAAAAATGCACTCGCAAAAACAAACGATCATTCATTTTAAAGAATAGAATAATTTCCCAATGAGGGTGTACGTATAATACGTTTCTCATTACACAGAACTAATCGTATTACTTTTATGGATTTTCTCACGGCTTATTACGAAAAGAAAAAATCTTTCCGCTCCCGCTTAGTCTAAACGCTCGACTGTTCTCTGAACGAATCGCTTTTGCAAAATAATTATTGGGTCAGTTAAAGTATCGCATGAATAAACATTACCTTCGTCAACTAAAGGATCTTAACGGTCATATATGGTTATTTCACAGCGAACATCGCTAAAACAGTACAACAAAGGATCAGCGATATTATTCCATAACAGAGATAAATTTACATCTTAAACACGATACACAAAAAGCTGACCGACTCGAACTTTTCAATATTAAAACGAGAATTATTAATTAATTTATACAAGAATTATCTTAACTATACTTTGCTGTATCGTTTTAGCCTCAAAACCACAAAATTAACTATCTTGTAGACTAAAAAGGTAGCAATTCAATCAGCATCGATCTTCGATGATAAATTCGTTTGTAACCCGCTGTAGCTTCTCTCGCCAATATCCAGCTACCAGAAACATAGAACCAATAAAGTACAAACACGACTCCCCTATCGAGGAGTGAAAAAAAAAAACAGCTATAGCTTTCAAATCGATAACCGACGAGCACATCGACATTATTTAGCGTAATGCTTCCTCCTAGTGGAAGTTCTGATGCAAGGCGCATTCGGATTCTTTGGGGGATCCTTCCAAGTCGTCATACTCCTGTTATTCGTCAGTCCAAAATCGCTGTACCTCGTCCTACTGGCGTCTTTCTTCACGGCAACCACAACGGGAGCTGGAGCCTCTGGCATACCAGTTTCGAAGAACCTGCACATCACTCTGACCGGCACGGATTTCGCTCCGCCTCGATTGAGATCGTGCAGCGACCTGGCTCTCTGTTTGCCTCTGCTACTGGGATCCGACCTCGTCCTGCCGAGATCCTCTGTGCTCCTGGCAAGACGTGCACCCATTCGCGACAAGGACTCGAACAGGGTCAATTTCTCGCGTACCGGCACGTAATGGTCCATCCTTTGGCAGCGTTCCAGTAGTCTGGCGACGTCTTCCTCGCACGGTGGATCGCGCAGGATCGAGAGGGACGTGTTCATCATGATCGGCCTTGGACATCTGTCGTTGCAGTCCACCACGATGTCGGGAAATCTCGTTGGGGTTGAGCTTGCGTGCAGGCGCTCCTTGCGCTCCTTCAGAGTCTCGACGTTGATGTTGCTGTTGGTGGTGACGGCTGGCAACGAGAGCAAAGTGCCTCTCTCGCGCACGCACCTGCGCTCGCGGGCTCTGCTTCTGCGCTCACTGGTGTCCGTAGACCTGAGGATGCCAGGTTTCGTCATGCCGTTGGTGAGGTTGTCGTTGTGCTGGTTATTCCTGGTCTGGCTGTTGTTGTTCCGGTTGTCATCCGGCACGTGTTTCGCGTCTTCGAACCTCACGGTCGAGGGGACATCGTTGAAGGGCTTGACGGGCGACATCAGCTTTCCCACCGTTGTGAAGACGTCTTCGATTCTGGTGGCCGATGTCAGTCTGGAGACCGGGGATTCCTTTTTGGGCGAGCGAACCGGCGACGTGGCATCCGCGTCGTTCGGAAACAGTCTCGCTCTGATCTTCGGACTACTCTTGTGGCCAATGTCGTTGTTGTTCTCCTCGGCCGCCTTGGTCTCCTTCCTCCTCCTCGCGTCCTCCTCGAGCACCTGTTTCCTCCTGGCCTCGTTCTCGCGTCTCCTGGCCTCCTTGTACCTCTGCATCCTCTGCTCCCGCGTGGTGGGCTCGTTAATGGAGATGGCCGAGTCCACCGAGTCGACGCTGGACCTGCAGACACCCGCGCCCCAGGGCAGACTGTCGTCGCTGCCCTCGCTGCTCTCGCTGCAGCCCCAAGCGCGCGTCTGCAGCAGTATGCTGGCGCGGTCCTTGCCGTTGACGAGGACGCCCACACCGTTGCCGCCCATGAGATCCTCGTCGCTGGAGTTGCTACTGGACCAGCCGCGCAGTTCGCTACGAGCTCGCCGACGCGAGTCGTCGAGTATGGACGCGGTGTGGACACTGGTGATCTTCTCGATGGTCAGGTCGGCTGTGGGCCAGCAGCGCAACTCGCTGCGCGAGCGACGACGCAGCTCGGTGGGACTGTCGGGAAGGGGAACGGGACCGCGTGGACAGGTCGTCAGGATCTCGAGGAAGTTGAGACACCGCTGGGCGCGAAAGGGTGTCTGTCGGACGATTTCGGCTGCGATGGCTCGTACCCAGGACCACCATATCGGTTCTGTGTCCGCCTGAAACATGAGCAGAAATTTCTTTTTTTACCGATGGAACAAAATTTATTATTTTTTTTTTTCCATTGTTGATTCTTTATAAATTGTGTTTATAGGTAAAGTTCTCATAATAGCGTGCCTGTAGACGTAAACAACGTAAGCGATAGTATACGAAATTTAATATGGGGAGATAAATTAAATTTAGAATTTTACGATCTTGCGAAGATTTAGTATTATTTTATACCTTTTATAGAAAGGTTACTTAAAATAACAACATACAGATGCACTGTTGTTGCACAAGTACACTTGATTGATTCTACTTTATTGGAAATAAATTCAGATATTCAAATTTATCCATCATAGCTTAAATTAAACGTACAATTAAAAATTCCTTCGATTTTGTAACTCCAATATCAAAATCTATACAAAGTGCAGAATCGTGTAAGTGAATGCAACAGAATGAATGTGTGTATAGAAAAATAATTTTCTGGCCACTCTCGACTCTACTTTTTATGTGATTGGTCTCGGTGAGCAAAGACCGTGTGTGCGTTTGTGTGTGTGTATATGCTTTTCAGAAGTTTCGTTTGCTCTAGTACACAATTCGGCTGATGAGTGCGGAACTTTTGCAGAGGCGGAATTCGGTTAGTTTGGCGCAGACAGAATGAAGGTAGTTCGATGGCACGATTCCAGTTCATACACGGCGAACCTTCGAAACTCGTTTATATAAGCACCGACTATAATTATATAGGTTATATATATACTATAAACATCAGAGGAAGTTAATGCAACGAGTCAAAGCTCTCGGGGCAGCATTATTCGAAAAATAGAGTTTTCAATCCCGGAGCTAATTTATTGTCCAAAAACGAGACGCGGCGAACCCGCGATCGACTCTCTCCTCGTTTTATTGAATCAAATCGCGGAGGCGCGCGCGCTCATCGCCACACCACGACACAGAGAGAGCATTTCGCACGTGCACTATAAAACGCGCACTGCATCACGCGCCGAGCCCGTGGATAATTGAAGTCATTAGCCATAAATTTCGCGAGCATTAATCATTTTTCATTGCGTCGCTACGTCGGTCCAAGAGAGGCTCTCGCCGCGCGCAATGAATAGCTGAAAGCTCGGGGCGGCCGTGCCTCCGACGAAAAATTTCGTCTCAAAACTCGTGCAGCGCTACGCTCGCGCGCGCGGTTAATGTTAAAGTGTCGAAGTAATTAGGCGCGGAGGCATGAATGAATGTACGCGGGTATAAGAAGCAATTATTTCTTCATTCTTCTCCTTGTTTCTGTTGTTTTTTCTTTTTTTTTTGTACCTCCTTACGCCCTAATAAGCAGATGGCGCAATGCAGCTTCCTAAGGATCTGCGAGAACATAATAAAGTCGGGTCGACACACACACAGGGATAGAGAGAGAGAGAGAAAGAGAGAGAGAGGAATCAGTAATAATTAACATTAATTATCTTAATAGCCTCGAACGGCAATTAATCTTGTCGTTGCGGTTAACCGTATGTACAAGCTCCGCGAGGCCTATAAGGTTGACCATGACGCGTAATTTTGCTCGCTATATGAGATTTGAAAGTCGAGCGCTCCGCCAAGTACGTCTGTTAGCGTCTGTTTAGTGCTCCTTTTTATCTCTCTCTCTCTCTCTCTCTCTCATTCGCGGTATCGAAAAGTAAAAAAGTCCCTTATAGCAGTGCGTGGATGTGTGTGCGCGACACCATAAAATCAAAACTCGCGCGAGTTTGCAAACTGCATCGATGTATCGCCCTGGAACCTCTTGCATCTGTATATATAGATATTACATGTGTGTGTGTGTGTGTGTGTGTGTGGACTTTCAGCGGAAGTGAAACTTTCTCTGTGGTTATAACGCGACAAAGCGGCTACATACGTTATGGTTTCGGCTTGTAATCCGAGCGAATTTTATTTTTTTATTGTTCCCTCTATTTTATGATTGGCGTCGTAAAGAATTAAGAACTGGGTGGAATAGAATGTACAAGAGACGGTGTGTGTGCAGTGTGCGTAGAGTGAGTGTATGTGTGAGATACGAGGGAATGATTGCCGGGAAGTTCATTACTTTCAATGAGAGATTTTATTAAAGTGGATAATTTTACGATACGGAATGATCGTATAACAATTCGCTTGAGAACGCCGCGCACTTTTTCCTGTATAATGCGAGAAAATAGCTGGAGTTGAAGTGGGACGATTATGGTATTGGGAATCTTGCGAGGTATGATGTAATTTGAAACCTCCATAGTCATTCGTTTGTATAGCATTGCAGTGTAATATCGGTTATTCCTCGCTGAAATATTCAATATCGTTTAAGAGTTCGATTGACCAGCGATAAAACAACAATTCGAGATTTTCAAATTGAAAGTTCTAGTATAAAGTACAAAAACAAATGCAAGTAAATACCTGCATAGAAAACGTGCAGAAAAAGTAAATTGCAAAGTACAAGTACAGAAAGAAAAAGAAAAAAAAAAGCTCGTGTGATCTCATTGGTAGGTTTATGTGCGCACGTATAAAGGAGCCCGATATACACTGGTTTTAGTTCTCGAGCGTTCTAATTATGCGCGGATCGATTGTTGTTCCACGGCTCACGCCCAATAACATTTAAATCCCGTACGGCCTGATTCCTCGCTTCGTTAAGTTTCTCGCCGCGAGACGTCGCCGCTTCTTTTTTTTTCCTCTTTCCCTATACAACCCGAGAGCGAGAGAGCGAAAGAGAGAGAGATTACAAGCTATTCTTGTGCGCTCGTTGATTATTAAGCTCGGATATATACGTGCAGTGCATATTATTTTGCTTTTGTAACCTTATTTTTGCTCGGATGAGGATTTCGCTCGGGACTCTCGTAGCTATCGACGCATCGGGCTCTAATTAAGAGAAGAGCCTCCGAAGCTTTATACCTGTTTTTTTATGTGCCAGCAAGTATCTTTCCGATGTCACAGTTTTATTGTGTTGCCGCAGCTGTAAAACGATGGCTTTACAGACCCTCGGCAACTGCAGCCGCGCGGTTTCATTTAAAATAACGAACAGGATGATTAAAAGAAAAAGGAAAAAAATGTCCGCAGATAGCGCACGTCGTAAAGTTTGGTCTCTCAACACACCCATACAAAAGCCATACAATTTTTTTCAGTACACCATTCGATATACGTAATGTATTATACAAATAACCGAAGCTGCAATTCCACGAGAGATTCTGTCGCGCCGCGGCGGATCCATTAAATCTCGCGTCAGTTCAACGACCATCCCAGAAAACGAAAGCTCGACCTGCGCGTTTTTCATTCTCAGGCACGGCAGCAGCAGACGACGAGCCGCCGCCGCCGCCGCCGCCGCTGCACACAGAGCCGCGACCAATAATAGCCATTGTGCGTTATAACCTCGGTACTGCTGCTGCCGCCGCTGCTGCACCTCCACCTTTAATACACCGCCCAAACGAATCATTGTTAGCCCCGCCGCCGGGCGAAAGTAAAATCGGCAGCGCTCGAGTCTCATCAAGCAGCAGCTCATATCAATGACTGACTCACTCACACACACACACACACACACACTGAGAAATCGTGCACCGCGCAGCTATTATAACGAGCTCGTCGCGAGTTAACGAGCGCAGTCAGCATGCAGCTGCGGTACAATAGGGGGCCTTCTCGAATTTTTGTCCCCCGGTCGGCCGCGGAAGACAGGGCCTCATTTCCTGCGAGCACGCAACGACTCAATTTTTTTTCTTCTTCTTTTTTTTTTTCGTGTCACCGACTCCGCGCTGAGTCGTCCTTGAAGAGGCCTCTTATACTCCAAGAGGCTAAGGAACTTTGCACGGAAGCGTGCGTTGCGTTGTAAAAGCGCCAAGTTTTATGTGGCAGAGGGATATAGAGAGAAAGACGCGTTTGTCTAGTGTGTGCGCGCAGCGCTGGGATGAAAAGTGCAGCAGTGGTCACGGGTAAGGAAGCGCCGAGGCGCTCGTGAATTTTAAGCGCGCGGCCAGACCGTAGACGAGAGAGAGAGAGATTTGATTTGATTCCCGGTGCGGCGGGTTTGTTTGGATGCGCTACCTTGGTTAATTAATTAATCTCGGACGAGCTGGACGGTTGGAGAGATGAGAGATTAGACGGAAAAGTGAAAGAGATAGGACCGCGCGGGGCCTGGTATGAATTATTTAGATTGTTAATTGATTCGGATGATGCTTGATGGGGGATATTCAATTTGCGCTTCTTCTTCCGCGGAGAGCGACTTTGAAAAATTGCGAGTAATTAGTTTAGTGCATGGGTTTCTTTGGGACTCGTGATGTAGGTATATTAATTAGGGATAATGCGATGAAAAGAAAAGTATGTCCACACTGTATACCATCTAATTGCAACGCATTTCTCAGAATAACGTGTGCACAGAATTTCGATTCTCTCTATTATATATGTATATACGCAATCCACCCGAAACTCGGCTCTATATAAAATTAAAAATCGAGGTTCTGAGAAGCATAATAATGCACCGGCCAGAAAACAATGAAAAACGTTAATCAATAACGAAAGACTCGCAAGGAGCCTCCCCGTAACGAACGAGCATTTTTCCCTCAGTTCTCAATTTATTATAACCACGCGAGGCCCGTCGGCGGCGCTCCTCTTTAGCTGAAAAGCGCCAGCACAGCAGCAGCAGCGGCAGCACCTCATTATAATCATCGCCGCGAGTGCATCTCGAAGGAATTGCCAGTCCCGACGCGCTCTTTTAATTAAAACCGCCAACTGGCGGAGTAGTTCGCCAAGAGTGTGTGTCTGCAGTGCGAGAGCGCGCCCGACGAGTGAAAGTGTTTGAGGAAAAACGGATCGCGTCGCGGATAAAGAAGCTTATTTGCATGCAATTACGGCGCCGCCGACGCCGCCGACGCCGCCGACGCCGCCGACACTGGTGCGCGCTCGGATTTCATCGCGGGAAGAACAAAAAAAACCCCTTTCGGATTCACTTCGCCAAGTGCACATGCGCGGCTCTCTGCCTTTGGCTCGATCTGTGCGGCTCAAGTGAACATCACTTGAACGCAGTTATTTTGTGTACTGGAAAAAAGTGTGTTTGATCCGTTAGGTATATATGCGATCTGATAACTATATAGATTTGGATCTGAGCGATTGGTAATTAATTGGAATAAGGAGAAAAAAGAATATTCGTGAATCTTTGATAGCGGCTTCATTGCGATTCATGACGAATCCAGTATATGTTTATTTATTATTGTGCACCGCTTTCGAAATAATAATAATAGGGTTTTTTTTGGAAATTTCGAGCGTGACTCGGCGATCGCGCGCAGGAAAAAGCGCTTCCCCGATCTCGACGAAACTTTTTGCGAGGGCGAGTATAGCGCGTGGGAGGAGATTATACATTCGGCTGTGTTTGGCTAAGTAGTTAATTTCGTACCCGCGGGTAGTTGATAAATAGCTTTTGTTGCGTGTGGTTTTCTCTTGTGAGGAGGAAGAGAGGTGGATTATTTTGGTTTTTGAGATGAACGAATGGAGATAAGTGGGATCTTGTGTCGAGGCTTTGTTTATCTTCCGTGCGCCGCAAGAGTCGCCGAATAAAGGTGGATGAATCGAGGAAGCGGATTGTGTGGTTCCCCGTATAGCTGGCCTTTATTTATAGCGGTAATACAGTTTGGTTAATCGTGTAATTGATAAGGTTTGCCGATATAACGATGAACCGTTTCTCTTGGAACGAAATTACAAATGCGATTTAATGCATCGAAAGTAGCTTTCATAGCAAGTTAATTAATCTCTAAATTTATATCGTTAATAATTATAACTTGGTAATTGAGTTAGCTCGTGACTAATTCGCCAGACATGTACGCGCATATGTTTGCCTAATTGGGCATCGTTATAAATTGCAAATAAAAAATGTGAAAATCTCTGCATAAAATCTGTGTACACATAATTTTCAGTGCTCCTGCATAAATTATAATCAAACATAAATGCGCACAGTGTATGCAGATATACATCGACGACGATTTGCATATACGCGAGGGACACTCCCAAATGTATATAAAAACAGCAAGCGGAGCCTAAAAATCCTATTTCTAAAATGCCTGTAGAATGTAGTGAAAAAAGGTTAAGTAACACGTATTACGCAGAGCTACTTTGCTGAAACCCGGAGAGCCGTGCAGCAGTGCGGCAACTAGCCCAAGCGAAATTTCCCTAATTCTGAAATAAATTTCCCCTGACCCACAGCGTACATCAATCCGCAAACACGTTCGCCGCGGCAATATTTAGATATTCCCCCACGTTCCACAGGTCAAATCGCGTAATATATCCGTACGAAAAAAGTCATATGCGAGGAAAGGATCACAGTCGAAAACAGTTACGCGACGGCTTCCTGGCCAAACGAATTTTCGCGTGTATATGTGTGTGAGTGCTGTAACAATTAGAATCTCTCGCGCATTGTTTTTTCGTCTCCTTTCTTTTTCACCTCTTCCCAGCCTCTTAGCAACGATTCGCGGCCGTTTCTCATCAGCATTCCGTATTCGCGTCTAGGAAATGCTAGAGAGCGCGTCTGGAGCTAAGCCAAGGTAGAGAGAGAAGCGAGAGGGGAATTCGAGAGAGGACAGTGAGCTTCAAGAGAGAGAGAGAGAGAGAGAGACGACACGACAAACACGTCGAGAAAAGTCGTTGACGCGAGCGGTCGCGAAAGGTTCACGCGTCTATCGTCGGTTACCGGCCTCTCTTACGCGACGCTACTCGGGAGATTGAACTCGCCATCTGAACTTGGTTGACTTTTTCGTGTGCAATTATCAAATTGTGCGAGAGAATTACGAAAGATGACACCTTTTTACTTTTATGGATTTGTTTTTTCTCAATTATTGTCATTTTATGTGTTCGTATACCGTGACCTCTTATCTAAGAGTCTCTCTTTCACACATTATGTTAATGATATTTTAATCTCAAATGTAAATTCAAACTCCCCGGACTGAGGATAATTTTAAGACGGTATAATAACACGTTATAAACCTTTATTTTATTACATTTTAATTGCATAACCGAGAGGCTGTAAAAACGAATCCGATCCATATAGCGGTGTGCCAATTACGTAACTTTGACAAATACCGGAAACATTAAAAAGTATTTTATAACCTAGCGGGGCGAGATTCGCGATCGAGAAAAATGTGACTCATGCCAAAGGATCTGCACAACTTCATTATCAATTCCGCGATATTTTAAATCTTTAATTCACTAAATGCTTAATTAAATTTTTTCATAGGAAAGGAACCTCCGTTTAATAGAACACTCGCAACCGATCCCCATTAATATTTATAACAGAAAATCTGCATTACTCGCGGCATAAACAATATCAATGGGCTCGGAAATTTAACGACTCCGGAATATTCATTAAAAAAATAATAATCCCGCGGTATTATTGCCCGAGTGAAAAGAAAAACACAAACCTTTCCCTTTTAATTATAGCTCCTCGAGAGATCCCGAGAACGACCGCATCGCGATAAACGGAAAACTATTGTCAGTAGTAGTCAAAGCCGCTGCAGCATTTCATTTTTCTTCTCACATAAAAAAAGAAGGAAACCCACGCACGCTCGCACACACTTGTCCTTGAAATTTTCCCACAGATAGAGCGACGGCGAGAAGGAGAGAGAGAGAGAGAGAGAGAGAGAGAGAGAGAGAGAGCGGGACCGAACATTTAGATGGATCACCATCGATAATGACTGCGGTAAGGGAGAGAGAGAAAGCGACTTACCCAAAAAGTAGCGAGAGTATCGCCTTGCGAGTTGCTGAGGGTGAAGCCGAGCGCGAGGGCGTGGGGCTGACAGATGCTCGGCGTTGCCTGGCGCAGGTTGAGGGCGCGCAGCGGCAGCTTCATTGGCGTCTTCTCCACCCACAGCCAGCCCATCCTGATCAGCACGAAGCGACGCTCACCCAAGTCCTCCACGTACAGCTCGCCTACAAACAGACGAATTATCCTTAATTATACATATTGAATAATGAGTTTAGGACTACTATTTGGGTTTAATGTATGTATAAGAAGTTTATAATCTCAGACATGTGTTTTTTCATGTAGGATTAATAGAATGAGATTTTTTTTTTAGCAATTTCATAATCTGACTGGTCATTGCATTGCCTGAAATTTGGCTTGAAAAACAAATTGCTGTCACTCTTTTGAGTAATCAGCCATTGCGTGGAATACATGAATACGTTACTAGCCATTCGATTCGGTTCTAAATTATACCGAATTTCGTGTCACGATGAACCTTAAACGATCGATCCGCGCATTTGTTATTCATAATTCTCATAGACTGGCGCATGGCAATGACCGAGTAACAATCGCTCATGGTGACTCAATATTCCACGGATAATCGCGTGCGATTCTCTCATCGTCGTCATTGCACTCTCGCAGATATATATGCCGAGGTGTCATTTGCATCAAATACATTCTTACGCTGCTCTCTTTACATCTTTTATTGCGCTTCGAGAGAGCGTAATCGAAAACGCGAGGTATATTGCTCACACCCTTTCGTACGATACATATTCACGATTATTCTTAGCAAGAGACAAAAGCGGAGACACGCGCTTTCGCGTGCGAGTCTCCGCAATTTCGAAGAGTAATTTTTCAATTGCTATCTTGTTTAGTCGAACAATTACGGTGTTTCGAGTGTGTTTAATGCAATAATAAAGAGATGTACGGACCAAGAGATGGTCGCAGTTTCGGGATGTCGTGCAAATATTTACACGCAGCCTCTTACGCCAAGATATTTGAAATCTTAATTAAGACAAGGATAATAGGACAATCACGCCGCCCACGCTAAGCTCTGATTTAGACTGCAAAAAATCGGATGAGAAGGTCCGTTCTCCGAACCCTGGCTTAATCGACAGAGAGAAAAAAAGGAGAAGACCCAAACAAAACCCACGCAGAGGAAGCCTCCGCACAAGAGGGAGATAGAGAGAAAGAGAAAGAGAGATAAACATCCAGTGCGCGAGGGTTGAAGAAGAAGAGCTAGAGCTGCGTTAATGACCGATACACAGGGTTGGCAACAACGTGCGGCTGATCGATCGATCCAAAACCACGAGAGACTGCAAAGAGAGACAGAGAGAGCGAAGCTCGCGTGGGAGTCTCGGAATAAACACGCGCTGCTGCAGACACGTTGGAGACGAGCCCCCGTAGCGATCGAAAGAGAGAGAGGGAGAGAGAGAGAAATACAGAGGCAGAGGCACAGTAGAGCGACAGGTTGCGTGGGCTCGCGCTTATATGGATGTGTTTGATCGCAACGACTACGTCGACGACGACGACGACGAAACTCGAATAGCGGACAGATTCTATTTTGAGCCA
>UELU01138707.1:9558-82731 GCA_900490025.1 Megastigmus dorsalis
CTTCTCGACCTTGCTAGTGTAGCAAAACAATTATAATATACAGGTCTTATTCTCAAATAAATTCTCAATATTTCTAAACGAATGCGTTATTATAGGATATTGAAAAATACTGCGCTTTAGAATTGTTCCGTTTAAGATATTCCATATACCAAAAAATGCATCAGGGTACTTGGATAGTAGCTTGCCAATATACAGAGGCTGAACTTACGTATATATACTACCTGTATGTATTTAAGTTCATGTATATAAATATCTAAGAAATTTTGATTATACCGATTCCAATTTCTTTAAATTTATACTGAATAAGGCATCCTAATACTGGATCCATACGTTAATAGCGGGGCAGGTTATCGATTGGGCACAATGAATCTGAGTTTTGTAAACAGCTTCACATAATCAAGGTGCAAGAAATGTTGACTATATATGACGAAGCTTTGATTGAAAAAAAATAACGTTTTTTACTTGATAATGTGTTTAGTAGGTACTCATTTATGGATATCATTACATTATCTAATTACACGTTTCATCAGTTTTCAAAGAAACTGGCAGATACATTACTAGACGTATCGAATGTAACATAAATAAACTTAACTGACATTCAATATTCAATGAGATTTATAAAATGTAGAGCGATAAATCTTAAGCAGTTAATACTTTCATTAATTTTATTAGATTGATAAAATAATTAAATGTATATTAAATGTTGAGATATAATTTAATAACAGACACGATTACAGCGATTTTATTAAATCGTTCAATTTCAATCTCAATCTTTCACGATTGAAATTACAACTTATTTATAGACCAAATAATTCTTCCTTTTTTCAATTTACAATTTTCTTAAATACATATACATATGTTATTCAGTCAATTAAAGGGGCATTTATTTAGATGGACAAATATGATAATGAGTTAAACTTGTGACAGTGATGCGATTGACCTAGAAGTCGAAGTTCAATTTTTATCATTCCTCTTTGGCGCTACTGCTGCAGAGCCGACATGTGCGAATATTTTTTCCCCGGTGCGAGAGACTGCGATAATTAATAATTTTAGACACGTCCTGTTATGAATCACGTGCCGACAGTGATTCATAATACATTTCGTGTACTGACCTACACATCGATACATATATTAATAACTTATTATTATAAACCGATCGTACGTATCTTAATGTTATTAATATAATTATATCTTCGTCAAGGAATTTCACAAGGTAATCTCCGCTTTTCGCGAGTCATGAAATATGACTTTTGTTACAGCCAATTATTCAAATTTGCGATAGCAATTATTAATTAAAAACTGGGTGATGAACGACAGTTTTCAATCGTAAAAGGAGCGAAATGAACAATGGTAATAATATCAAAAGCCATGAACTGATTTTCATTTCACATAATACAGCGAATTGTAGATCGCGTATCCGACTATAATCCCGCAAAGCGCCACATTGCGATGATGACCGACTGTTATACTTAAACAATATAACCCCCGTCAGACGGAAAACTAGGTTAATTGCGAACCATCAAAAATCATCGAGTTCGTGCAGTTGCTATGTAATGCAGGAAGTCAGCCGCGCAGCCTTTACAACAATACCAATAGACAAATAAACGCGTATCATGGCATTCGCTGGAAGCGTTTTTCCCATTCAGCATCTAATAAGCCGCGGCGCGTTCCACACATGCATGAGTGTGTTAGTCGCCCCCCACCCCTCCCCTCCACTATAATACACATGTCGGTGCACTTAGACGCGGTTCATTGTTTTCTCTCAATGTCGCGGAAGTCGCGGAGACGCATTGCGTACTCCCTCCTCCTCCTAACTATATATATTGCTCCTGTCAACGCGTGCAGTTAGTAAGCGTTGGGTTTCCGGTCTGAGAGCGCCGATCGCGCGACGAACCCGATGAACGAGAGAAATTGCGAAAAAAGCGCGCCAGAGAGAGAGAGAGACCATTATCTAATTTGTTTCATCGCGATCCTGGAGTTTGATGCACTCTGGGGTCTGAGAGACTCTCCGGCTTGTATTATATAGATGGGAGTGGCTTATATGCGCCGAAATTCATTGCCAAGCGAGCGAGCTCTTTTTCTTTGTTCTTGCGGTGGTCTTTTTGTTTCGCTGCCGAGTTACGGGGGATTTATAGTTTGTTTTGATGGGCTCTTTTTAGTGGGAGAATTAGAGGATATTTTTCGTGATTTTTACATATATATTATTCTATTTGTAGTACTTTCAACTTTTAATATCTCAACTTTTCGTAGATATAATTTTGAGCATTACCAATACTATTGTTATTATTAGATCGTTGCATTTGCATGATACATAACTTGTTGAAATATAATAGTATATAATGTAGCAATTACATACTTCTCTATCGTACAATTTGTAGGCCAAATCACTTAATGGAATTTAGGTTTGTCAGAGTTTGAATTACTTGCAATGGATGTCATACTCGTCCAAATAGATACTTTATACTTTTCAATTGGACTGTCATGTGAAGGAACCCGAAGCACTTATCTTAACTTGATTAACTTTGATAGTACAATAAAATCTAATTGTATTTATTGATATGATAGTAAATCGGAATGTGATTCAAGAATTTCGACTTTAGTTATGTTGTATCAAATAAGGAATGCAATTTCCAATCTGGTAGTATGGAGATAATTCTGTAATGAAAACAATCAAGTTGACAATAATTTCTGATATTCGACTCAATCGAAATTGAGTATTGTTGAAGACTAATAATGCCAATTGCGCGTCTCAAATTGATTTTACCTTGAATTTTTGTACATAAATACGAGTGTCCCGTCAATGATGTAAATGAAAACTAAAATTCGTAAGAAATTTAAATTTAACTTCCATCATATTTATAAATGATGCAATTGCATATACGATAAAAAGATTGATTAAAATATTCGTAGTGTTCTCGCAGTAAATGATGAATATATATATTATAATAATAATGTATTTATTATATTATTATATACATGTGTGTTAAATTAAAGTTAAAATCAAAGCTTTCCGATTAACAAGCGATAACGAAAAAAGTCTGTATTAATTTTCTTTGTCCGATATTTATAGGAATATTCTTTTATTCTGCTCTCTAAATTTGGCTTCGAGTCAAAAAGATGTATTTTCACTCGGTTCGAGTAAAAAGCGATTTTTTTTGAGCTTAAGAATAATTTATTACTCAAAACGAGTGAAGTTATTCAATTAATATCTATCATTCCTTTATCAATTTAAACTATGCGGCCATTATCGAATCTTTCAGCCCTACGATCTCTTTTTTTCATAAGAAGAGAGCGATGCACACAGTCCAAATTATCTAATTTATCATCTCGCGGCGGCACGAGTCTTAACATCATCCCGTTATCTGCATCTGAACGCGTGTTTTTTTTTTTTATTTCATTGTGCAAATTACCCCCGTAAAGAGGCGCGTCCGCGAGTTAAAGCACTTTAGATGATTTTATATTAGGCCACTTAAACGGCAGGCACAATTTGATTTTTTTCTTTAATTAGGAAGTGTCTTATCAATTCGTGTAAATAGGTACGGTGTCCGTCGAGGTTGCGGCTATTATTTCTAAGTGTCTCGGGCCTTATGACCAATATCAGATTTCCTTCGTGTGGCCTACTCAATATGCAGTGAATTATTTCAATATTTTATTTAGTTCAATATATACATAATGTATTACTGAATAATCGTTCTAAAGAGTATTATGTAATGATGTGAAGAAAAATTTTAAATAAAAAAAATGTTTAGTTTAACGTTTAGCTTCTTATTTATACAATAATGACTTGATGTTACACACAAAAGTCGCTTCTTTTATGAATGAACGATATTCTTCGTACACATTAGTTTGAATTGTATTCGAAACGAAGTCGGAATTGATCTATACCAATTATTTAAAACTCCAGAATTCTTATACAGGGCTTTGGATCACGTACGAATCACACGATTTCGGAAAGCCTCGCGCGTCGAGACGTGCATAACATCGAAGTTTATAACGAGTATAAGGTCTCGCCCGATACATGCATATAGAATAACATCGCATGCTCCAGTAATTAGTTGGCATTCACACGATAATGATAATGGGGAAACAAATTAATATTGCGCTCGTCGATTTTCAATCGAACAAATGGTTATTGCAAATATCACACTATTGGCTCGACAAGTAGAGCGTTGCGGGAAGACATATCAATTTAGTGGCGTATTGCACACACGACTGATTATATGTCCGACCGTTAATTATTATTCGATGATATTACATATATAATGGTTTACTCTCGCGTTCCCGTTTTTTGCGCGAAATCAAAATCGAATTCGCGTTCGATCTCGCTCATTTACACGCGTATCTCTATATGCTAAATCCACATTTTGAAATAAATAAACTTTGCAATCCTTCTCTACAACAGTATATTGCTTATTTAATCATTTCAAATTATCCCAATCACTTCCTATATTAGTAATTATACGGCTAAGTAGTTCCGAGTGCATATAATATACTCATGCCGTATACGCATCTAAGTCTCTCCTCTGTATCCTCAAGGATATAGCAAAACTACTTCGTCAAGATATTAATTACACGTAGTAAAAGTCTTGCGGAGCAGACGTCGTAAAAGTGAATTTTTGTTAGAGAATATATATATATAATATCCACCTTGAGATGCCTGCGTGCGCAGCGCTAAACGCAAACTGTCTTAGCTCTGGTTTAGTATTATATATCCACGTGCGGTAAATCGCGGTAATTGTTCGCGAACTTATTGTACAGCGCCTATTGTACCGAGAGCTCCATTAAAAGATATATGTACCCATATATTCGAGCCTAATGTAATAATTAAAATATAACAATAATTTAATAGCACAAAGCAGTTCTGCCGTACATATTGTTACAACAAAACACACGGTTTCATTGGATGGATTATGGATGTATAGCTGCTAAACATACATTAAGAACAGAGTATAATTGTGCGAGTTGTGCATGAAAAGTGCCGGCTTACAAATAATCCTATATAAGGAAGTGTGATAAAACTCTTTTAGACTAAACGTTATATATATATAGGAAATGACGAAATTCAACCGCTTTTTCATCATGTCAGCACAAAAGTCACAAATCTACTATTCCCACCATCATTCAAAATTCATATACAGACTATAAGCATTCGAATCCCAAAATCCCATGTGTGAGTATCTCGAGCAGCATCAGCCGGAGTATCGGTACACCCGCTAAACAAAACAAGATCGTTATGTACCTTCGTAGCAGATCCGACAGCCAGTCGATGAAATAGATCCGGCCTTCTGTTCGCTCGTCGTCATGTTCCGACCTCGAGCTCCGAGAAAACCTTCCTGCAGCAGCTTAGTGCTTGTCTCTGTCTCGACGAGCTTCTCGCAAGCTGCACCAGCAGCAGAATCGCCGTAGCACTGATCTCGCGTAACGGACAGAATCTCGCTTCCATTAAAAAAATAAATAAAGAACCTCGCGCCCTTCCAGAGGGCCTCGAATCTCACGAGCCTTACGCACTTTTGCCGAATTGGATTATCTCGCTTGTACCGATGTTAAATATTATGCACGAGTGTGTGCATCGATAACAAAATTCCCGCTCGTTCCAGCGACGACGATTTCAATTCTGACTTTGATCCGTGAATTCCTGCGGCCGAGTGATTCATTATGTGTGTGAGCGAAAGCGCAGCAATAACAACAATTTTATACTCTCATAATAGAGTAGATGCTCGTGTATAAGTACGAGCATGAGCTTCTGGTTGTTGACGGATTTGCTCCAATGTTACCTCGCGGACACCACATACACACACACACACACAATACAAGTCCTTCTGTTCCGAATAAATACGAGCGTCGATTTCGTACCCTTGAGCAAATTACAGCAATTTGAGAAATTTCACATTTAACGTGGACATGTTCCGAAATGTATAAACAATCGTCCGTCGCACTATATACCTATACTATTTTAATCACACAGCGCACAAGATCACCATCGGAGTAAAAACACGTGAAGATTCGAACACGCACGGACGCACGTACACGCAGGACCAACTGAGCTACTGGGTTAACAAGCTCTACGAGGAGCGAGCGACCGGCTTTTATGCTATGATGTGTGTTGCCGTTTCTGCTGCTACTGCTGCTGCTGCTTGACTCTCAATCGACGGACGGTGTGTATATAGAGATGTGCTCAGCTCTGCCGCTGCGAGCGAGAGAGAGAGAGAGAGAGAGAGTGAATCGCGCAAAGTGTGCGTCCAACGTATATGTGTACGTGCAACGTAAGTACGCGCGTGTGTGCATGCGGCGTTTATCGTGTGACGAAGAGAGCAGCCGACGGAGCTACCGCACTTTTCTCTTTTCTCTTTATATGCAGCGTGTATGACTCGATTCCGCACTCACCAAGTGCACCGTGTACGATTCTGTCGAGCGCAGCAGCTAAACTCTGCACTTAACGCTCTCCTTTTAGTTTTCTTTTACGAAAATGACATTTACATATATATATATATAAGAAGGGATTATTGTCACCTGGCGCTTGTAAACAAACGTGTACCGAACAGCCAACGCAATGTTAGGCGTTAGTAGGTAATGCGATATGCCTGCACGCGAGCGCGCGGACTTTGCTTTCGCTCGGATGTAACTATATGTCTGTGTGTGGGGAAAATGGTTGAAAGTGAATGAAGCTGGGTTATGGAGGAGATTGGATTATTGGTGGGAGGGGGTACCGAGGAATTGTTTCAGATTAGCGATGACGAACATATATGAGATTCAAGAATTGGTTTATGCGGAGACTGGAGAATGTGCACGATGTATGCGATATTTTTTTTTACAGGATTTTTGTAATTTATTTCTTGTTACCAGACGTTTTTAACAATTGTATCGTTGAAACATTTTGGGTACCCAGTAAGGACTGTGATATAATATGTTTATGAAATAATAATATAATATACCGATTGGACATATTCCTCTATTTGCATGAAAGCTAATTTATTGCATTCATATTAAGCACTATAATAATTTTATTAAGATAGTTATTAACACCCACCCAGTTATTTATGAGTTGAATAAAACAATCGATATCGCGACGCCTTGGTAACCCATTAACGCTTTACATTAAAAATTATATCGGCGAAAGTTGAGAAGAAAAAATCGTCATTTGGGCGTTGATGGGTTAACCAATTAAAACACATGCAAAAACTGGCTGAGATAGCAACCAACTGTGCCACCCTTTGCATAACTAAAAAATAATATATATGTGTTTTTCTTCTGTCAATTGCAATCGTTTATAAAAAATTATTTAAACATTACAAAAAAAAAATAATAATCATAATTTTTTATAAACGATTGCAAATGACAAAAGAAAAACCCATATATATTATTTTTTAGTTATGCAAAGGATGGCACAGTTAGTTTGTTGATATCCTAGCCAGTTTTTGCTTGGAACTTGACGTGGTCATTTTCACTCCCCGGCGTGCGATTGTTTATCCCTATTTTACACTAACAAATTGGACTCTGACTAAAAAGTGTTGTAGATTTTCGTGTTATATATGGATTTTTATCATGATTTTTTCCGTAGAATCGATTCCTGCAGTCATTTTTTCAAAATTAGGAATTTTTTTCTAATTTGTTTAAATAATTTTTTGCATAACTAAAAAATAAAATATACGTGTTTTTTCTTTTGTCATTTGCAAACCACTTGCTGTCTGACTTAGGTGTCTCCTATACATATTCCCCAAGGTGGGCGGGAAGTATGAAATGGTAAAGATTTCGGAGATTAACTCTACGTAATGTGACATGAACCCTCAAATCGAACTTTTCAATAAACCACCCGGCCATTTCGAAGCGGGTTTCCCCAGGATTGAGACAACTGGGTTTACCAATGGGATTTCCCCTGCTCCACGCATGTGGAATGGTATGGGGCAATGGAAAGACTTGTCGATTTTGGAAAAATTATCTTAAAGTATTCATAAAATTCTACCTGAGGCTGGGTCTTGTAAACGCTGTTTAGGAGTACGTACCTATTGTGCACTTTACGGAAACGAATATCAGTCAGTTCTAGTTCGAGTCTCCATAGAGAACAGTTCACAGAAGAAAGTCAGCTCTAGAGTTCACTTAAGTGTAAGAGTGATGTGTAGAAAAAAAATCGTGTAAGAATATAATTAAATTTTCAAAAAGTGAAGTAGTAGAATTCGCCAATCAAAATGAGTTACAGCAAAGATCATTCGAAAAAGGATGATGCCATTGTCTCTCTCTTACATCAATGCAATGTAACAACGAAACAAGATCACCGTGATATAGCAGAGAAAAAAGAAGGGTAAGCACACTCGTCTTCATTTTAATTCTGTCAGAAAAAAATTAGATTATGCCTTAGAAATTTTTAGTAATGTTAACTAACAAGTGATTCTTTCTATTGACAAGTGAATTCCTATACTATTTTAACATTACTTTTTAACAAAAATAATTTACCGGAGTAAAGAGGGATTTTCTATAAAGATTAGCGAAACTTAATTCTATTCCTAATGCCAATTTAACCTAATGCAAAATTTTGTTTCAAAGGATAAAGTTAAAAGATATTACGAACGATGACGGACCTATTCTGATGCTCAACGACGATTGCCTGATACACATTTTCACGTTTCTTCCGACATATGAAAGAATAAGGATTCAAAGAGGTATTGTAAATTATTGCTGCATTAACATTGTTATTTAATAATTAATAGCATAATAAACTAAGTTATAAATTTAAATTCTTTGTTTCAGTGTGTAAGCGCTTTCAAGAAGTGAGCAAAATGCCATGGTGTGATAAAAAAAAGTTGTCAGTAGTAGTACCAAGCTCGGACGCAACACGTCCCCTCAACATTGAGTATACAATGCCAATTCTAAAACAAATATTAAGCTTCTGCGGCAGAAATCTTACCGATATTGAATTTAAAAAAAGCCCGGGACAACCGCGTCTCAAAGAAATGTTGACTCTTGTGAGTAAAGTGTGTAAAAACCTCAAATCTCTTCGTTTGTGTAAATACGATCTTGAACTAGAAGTTTCCGAGTGTTTGAGAGTCAAATATTCTCACATTACACATTTTGCTTTGGTCAGGTGTAAAATGTGCACTGATTATGGACTTTCCAGATTCTTTTCAAACAACAAGAAGCTTCAGTCCTTGGAAATTTGTTTGAGCTCTGTATTAAATGGAAGCTGCCTACTAAATTTAAATCCGGACACCATCACCAGTATAAGTATAAAGTACTTGTTCCAATTGAGATCGCAGCACTTAGTTAATGTAAGTATTATTATACTAGCTTTTTTGACTGTTAAAAGTTGAAGATTATGGGTCAAATTGTTCTTATAATCTTTCCTATATAAGAACTTATAAATATTTCTTAGCTAACTCCCTTAATACTATTTCGTATCTTTTAAGATAACATTTTTTTCTCGATCAATCTTACTTAAAAATTATTGAACTAATCCGTTCTAGTCTAGTACAGTTGGTTTAAAGCCGGACTCAATGCGTTTGCTTCCAAAATTTTAACGAAAAAATGTCCATGCTTAAAATCCCTATTTCATTATGCACCTTATATTTACTTGGAAAATGCGTATCATTACCTACAATGTAAAAAATCGCTGCCAATTCATTTAGCTTCCTCAACTTAATGTTTTGTTCTAATATACATTTATTATATTTTATAAACAAAGTAAGTAATTAAACTATTTAATAATAATTGAAAAATTATATAAGAAATTTGAAATATTTTTTTTTAAATTTCACAATTATTAAAATTTAAAATATATTTTTAAATTTTTGAAATACTTTTAATACGCTTATTAAAGTGTTTAAAACAATTTTTCGATTCATTTCTCTACTGACAAGAGAGTACCCATAGAGCTTCCTTAAATTATAATATTATTATTTTCTAGTAAAACAATTTTCTAACATATTATATTAATGTACATGCATATAGTTATAGAACATTAATTATTAACGTTTTCGTCGTACCAACTGGGCTCATACGCGGATAATTAGTTTCTTGTCAATGAGAAATGATAGTGACTTGACGATACGTTGAAATTTGATTTAATGAAAATATTTTACAGGCTCTAAAAAAATTCCGGAATCTAGAATCATTTTCTTTGGATGCGTGCAATTTGGTTTCCTACGAATACGAGGATTTTCTAAAAGCCATTCCAGTACCGTCAAATTTGCGTACGCTACATCTTCAAACATTTTATAGCCCTTTGAGGGATATTTTTAATCATCATATTGAATCTGTAAGCAAATTTATTAATCTCCAGACATTGGAGTTAAGTTTTGGTCCGCTATTACATAACCGGACCTTATATCTTATTGGAAAAAATTGCAAGGAATTAACCCGCGTTTCTTTAAGACGTAAGTACATTTTTTTTACTATACCTGTTGCATAACGACTAATTTAATGATATTTTTAAGTAAATCTGTTGGTCTCATATAATTCAACTGCGCTTCAATTTATTATTTAGAGCGGCTTCAACTAGCTAAAGTGTCTTTTTATGATTTGGATATAGAACTTGGCTTCAAAATAAGTAGAATTTATCGATCATCATAGAAGACAAGAAATTTATACTCATAACTACTATTGTAAGGTGCACTGCTTAAGACATATACAGTTTTTTAATACCTTGCATATATAAAGTAAAATGAGAACAAAATCCTAGTAAAATGTAAATTAAATACAATAATTATATATAAAAATTAGAAATGAAGTACTCTATCTTAGACGCAAATGATATGTTGGTTTTGTGCTCTCTATCCTAGTGTAAAATGATAAATTTAATAGTGGAGTCGAAAAATCAGCATCCAGGAATGGTTCGAAGTAAAAATCTTTTCCAAAAGGAAGTTCGCATTTGCGAGACTCGTCTCTTGCAGAATTTAAAGTTTTACTGAAACCAAGTCTCACCGATGCTCACGCATTTTAGTGATAGAATACCGAATTTATAATATAACTTGGCATCAAACTTATATAAAAGTGAGATAAAGTTAAGTTTGCTTATTATACGTTGTTTTTCTTCGATTAAAAATCTTTTTGTTTCTTATTGCAGGTTCCTCTACTGTTACGGACGAAGGTGTGAAATATATTTTGTCCTTACCCAAACTCGAATGTTTGTCCCTAAACAATATTGAGTATATTACGGACAATCTCTTCGAGTACATGATGAAATTGAAAAGCTTAACGTGCCTGAGATGCCGAAGATTATCGAATAGAGGATTCTCAAACTTTTTACTTGAGTCCGAAAACCTAGAATTTTTAGAGGTGAAAGAATGTAAAAGAGTATATAATACTATTTTAGTCGAGTCAGCCAAAGAAATGGCAAAAAGGCGCATCAATAACGCAAGATTCACTTTGTCCATTCAAAGCCACAGCCTATTAATGAAAATGGTAACTTTAGTATCTCCTCGTTTATATATTGTACGAGTGCCTTGCTATTAAAAAAGATCTAGCTAGAGCACACAAGTTTTTCTTGGATTTTCTTGGATTTTGGCCGAACTGGAACTACATAAATATTTACGTCCTGATACATATTCCGTGAATATAAATAGAAATTCAGTGGATTTTCACCAATTCAAATTTAAAGAGTATGCATTGCTAGTAGCTAGCTGTGCTCTACATATACTTACCATTTAAAAAATGATTTATTCTGGTCATCATAATTCAAATTATTGTTGTGCATTCTAAAAGCGTTACTTTTATTGAAATAAATAAATAATAATTAGCATCACATATACGATTTCTGATTAATTTCCAATCCTTAGTCGAATTAACAATAAAGGAACATTATAGTCCTGTATCTTTTTGTATGCTGTACTTTTTGTACGTTTATGTACACTTATGTATAAAATATAAAAAAGTCATATATACATTTATCATTTTTCAATTCATTTAGAAAGAAGCGCTTCTGAACCATCGCAGAAAGGAGTTTTTTTGAAACGAACTAACGTTTCTAAAAATTTCCAAATACGTTCTCTGATGCATCTGAAACATTGAAATGTCCTCCTTCGTTTGTAAAGAAATGGTATTGGAGAACCCTGTTGAAAAGGTCCGATAAAAACTGATAAAAATGTGCGAATTCGGGTGCAAAAACCTCATAGGTTATGAGGTTTCTGCACCGTTTTCATGTGGTTCTATCGGACCATTTCGACAGGGAAGCGTATAACTATGAAACTGTTGTAGAAACGTTACTAAAACGTTGCCCATATAAGCATTACAACGGAACCGTTTTACAAACGTATTAAAAACGTTATTTGCAGACGTGTGAAAATACTATTAGTAATAAAAATCTATTTGAATTATTTAACGTTTTTAATACGTTTCTAAAACGATTCCGTTGTAACGCGTTTTAGAAAGGTTTTTTGCTATAATATATAATATGTACACTTGGATTTTCATAAGTTTCATACATTTAATAATTTAATAAAAAATATTAATATTTCAAATATTATAAAACTGATTTTCCTAGTTTGGGTGTTATACGGATGGATCCACTCGCTTTCGTATGAATTTTAGATACTTGCGTACATTTCTTACCTTTTTAATTATTTTTAAGAGAATTGTGGAAAATATTTGAAAGAATATTTGAAGGAAAATGTATATATTAGATGTTGCATAATGAAAAACGTTATACGTACGTACTTACCACAGGGAAAAAAATTAACTAGCTTTGATCGCCGTTAGAATATCAATTTACACGAGTTCTAGACTTATGTCAAATTTTTGTCCCTAGGTGTATAATGCACTATTTATGTAAAATGCATTTTTGTAAATTTTAAGGGTTTCACTAACGCTATAGTATCACAGTATGAGCTCTGCGCGCAGTTTGCGCGTACGTGTATATATTATAGGTATATATTCTTTTGCTTCACGTTGGATCTGATGATATTCTGATCTGGTGATGGTAAAGATGCATCAAAAGGAATCAACATTATCGATGCCGCAGTGGTGCGTAAGAGTATTTCTATATTTTCTGGTAGTGGCGCCTATATAAAAAACACAAGGCTTAACTTAACCTAAAAAAATATTTAGATCTGATTATTAAAGATGATTTAGTGACACAATTTTTTAATTTATTAACAACAAATTCAAGATAAAAACGATGTTTGACAATGAATCGTGATGAGTGACATAAGTGATCCGAGTGACAAAGAGAGTCATGGCGAAAAGGATGAGGACTTCAATGTCGAAAACTACCAAGAAGACCTCGAGAGCGACGAATCTTTTAATGATATTATAAATAATGAGAATGGCGCAGGAAATGTAAGTTCTATTGCATTAGATTACTTTTTCTTTCAACTGTCTTTAAATAAATTTCATAAATTTACTATAGAGCGGAGAAGAGGATAATGAATCAGAAGGGTCGCAAGGTAGAAGTAATTATGAATACGTTGGACCAATTCTCGCAGGTGGTCACCAATTTGATACAAAGCTTGTGTGCATTAAGTATCCTGGAAATGTAGTTAATCCAGAAAAGGCAATTGAAACCTTGGGAGGCATAACAGACATTTCTTCAGTACTTATATATTTGAACATTTAATAATTTTTTAATAAGAAATCTATTCTATACAACTTTGTCCTTATCGAAATTACTATTTATTTTAGACTGTAAATACTAAAAATAGAAGAATGGAATTAAGGTTTAGACCAGATGATGGTTTCTGTAAACCTGCTTGTGGCGATAGGCATCAAACTGCTGGGTTTCTATTGCGAATTAGGGTAAAAAAGTCAAGAAAAGAAAAAGTAGAAAAGGCATCACAATTAGATGATCAATTACAAAAGCAAAGTAACAGCACCATCATAAATGGAAATCATTCTAGTCATAGTGATAAAAGACAAAATAGTACAAATAATACTGAAGAAGAATCTGTAAATGATGCAGCTGATAAAGGTACAAATTGTGTCAGTGATTCTCGAACTCCATTAACTGAAAATAATCAGAATAACTTGTCTGAAAAGAACAAGCCACCAAGCTTTGATCGTAGTAAATATGAGAATTTATCAGAAGATAAAGAATTCCAATTACCAAAACTAAAAGTTTTAGGAAGAGTTGATACAGAGTTTAGATTCACAAGTAGGATTTTTTTATAAATATTGTTATTGTTGTTATAAACAACTGACAGAACAATTATTTATTTTTTTAATTTTTAGATCTATGCGATTTTCAGTATTTGCCAATTACCAAGAATAAAGATGATCCTTCAAAGGATGAATGTATATATGATTCTATTTATCCGAAAGATGTACCACCATATAGTTGGATGAAAGAGGATGTGCCTTGTTTTCTACCACCAGCTGCGTTCAGCCGTATGGATAGTGTTCAACAGTATGCTCCAAAAACCGAAGTAGAAACTTCAGATATCCGTTTTGTAATAGGAAAAACCAGAAAAAGACGAGCGGGTTTCTCGAATTTTATTAATTTTAATACTCCTTATGTTCCTACAAATCCTCCAAAAGGTATTGAGACTGCCATGAGAGTGAAATTTCTGCAAACGAGCCATGTGGACAAAATGCGAAAATTATTTGAGGATCGTCCGATTTGGTCGAAAACTGCACTCATGTATATTACAAAATTTTCTAACGAACAATTAAAAATCTTACTACCATCTGTGGCTTATTACTTCATGACTGGGCCTTGGCGAATAACTTGGGTGAGACTTGGTTATGATCCTAGGAAGGATCCTGAGTCTCGAAAGTACCAAACTTTAGATTACAGATTAAAAGCAATGCGTAAGTAATTCTATATCCTAGGCAAATATTTTTCTAGTTTTGCGCTGTCGTTAATATAATTCAAAGTTTATAAAACATTAATTTATCCAGATGGACTGCACTCAACTATTACTTGTAAAAGAAATTATTCTGAATACACATTACCTTATAGAAGTACTCCAACTTGTAAAGCCAAAGCAATGGTCTTGACGTCAAATACTAAAGATTTACAAACTGAAAAGAAGAGCAAGATGATGAATGAGAATGTTTACTTATACCGTCCAGGTATAATTCCATCTTCTAGGCAAATGTTTTATCAGGTACTATAAATAGGAATAAAACAATTTAAAATTCTACATTTAGGATTCTCATAATTTAGATTATATGCAAATATTTTATTTTAAATCTTTAATTATCATTTTTGTGCAGTATTGTGATGTGCATGTAAAAGAAATTCAAGATATGTTGGATAAATATGTGGGTCCTCCACCTGGAACGCCATGTCATGAAAAATTAGGTTGGCTACCAGTTGGATTTGATGATTTGTGTCGAGAAATAATTAACAAACAAGTTCGTGTTGAGCTTCGTAAGATGATGAATATACCAGAAAATTGTGAGCAATTTAGTGAAATTTTATTTAAAGTTCTATAAGTATTATTAATTTTGCATTACCTCCCGTATGGAAATGACTATCAAAAAAACTGAAAAAAATTTATAAATCATTCTTATTTTTAAATGTATAAACTCAATTTTTAAGAGTTAATTTCAATTTTTAGTACATAAACGCATTCGTTAAGAATTAACACTCAATTTCCAGTGTATGAATTCACACTAAAAGCTAAGAGTAAAGGTCCAAAATTGAGTGTTTACTCTTACTTTTTTCAGTCTTGTCTAAACTGCTTTCTCTATCGTTATTTAAATTTAGTCTCTTTTGTCTTTCTTAAATTTTGAGTATCGCATTTTCTTGTAGTCTCATTCCATTTCGATAATTCCGTGCATTGACTACCACATTTTTTTCTCAAATTCAAGTTTTTTTACTTCTACCATTTATGCATGTTATGCAATTTTTCATTAATATGCTTTACATTTATATAAATAGATCCAACAACTCTACCTCGCAAACGAAAAATGGAACCTAGCGGGAAAAATCGAAAGAAATACAAAAAAAAGTCTAAGGAAAAGAAAGAAAAATCAGCCGCGGAAAAGGATCCAGAAGCAATGTCAATTATTGAAGATGATGATCCAATGCATTCAGATGAGGAGGAGTGGGAAGACATTTTTGAAGACGAAAGCGACAATGACAATGCAGATGACAATGCAGATGATAATCCAAATGAAAATGAAAACAAAAATCAAAAGGAGAGTGAGAATAAGAATATGAATGAAAAGTGAGAACAAAATGAAGATTCGAAGTGTATATTTTCTATATCGAAAGAGACGTTGTAAATGTTGTTTTACACTAGGATAGAAATTAGTATAGATTGTTCAATTTTTTCAATCGTTTTTGTTAACATCTATTTAAAAGAACATTTATAAAACTTTTTACACACACACACAGACACTCATATGCCTATATAATATAGATATATATTTGATGTAATATCGGTAATTTTTTTACCTTCATACTTAATACACTGACTACAAAATATTGTTTCGAGCATTAAAACTTTCGATAGTCATTCATTTTCCCGCAACAAGTCAAAGGAACAAGCCATCCAAGGGAGAAATAAACCGAAAAAAGCCACAGTTTTAGAAACTCGTCAATGATACAGTTTATTCGCAAATGTACAGAGACGAACCGATAGGTCGTTTTCTTTTCTAATCAATAAATACGTGATACGTTCTTAATTAGACATTATCAATTACAAGTTAATTACAAATTACACATTACACAAAGAGTCCAAAAGAATAATTCAAGTTTTCATACTGTAATAAAGTTCTGTGTGTTGAAACGTGCATAATGAAATTCAGCTAGTGGACGCTTACAAAGTATATATAATATTACATTCTTCGATAGTCGCTCGAACTATTATTTTTCTTTCTATAACAAAGTAAAACAGGTATATTAAGCACCGTAGCTGTCGCATATTTTGGATTATAGTGCTCGTATGATAAAAAAAAAAACAATAATTTTGTATAAAGCTGAGAGATGAACCGACGAACCGCGAGAGAAAAAAAAAAGTGTGTGCGACACCCTATACAGAATCAACGGTTGTGCGAGAAAAAAGAAATTTATATCAGGTGGAAAAACCATCTTAGTAAATTAAACAAAAAAAAAAAAATCGGTACAAAAGATATTAAAGATCGCATTCCAGAGCCTAACGATAAAAATTATTCTTTTCCACGCGGGTGCCGTACACACACATACACATTATATATAAAAGTGGGGGATATCCGTTGGTGTCGCGGACTATCAGATTTTCTCTCTCTCTCTCTCTCTCTCTCTCTCTCTCTGTCTCTCTTGGATATTTAAAGGCGAATGCCGCGATTGGTGCTGGCTACGTAGTTGAGCAGCTCGTCGCTGTCCTCGCAGACGAAGGGTTTCTCGTGGTAGCAGGCGACGTCGTGCCAGGCGATGCCGTCGTTGTATACGTTGTTGAGGACGGACAGACAGGACTCCTGGGTGCCGTTGATGTCGAACTCGGCGTTATCGGGCTGGCGGGTCTTTTTGTGGCCTGTCTGGGACCATGGATTGAAGCCCCAGCCGGCGGGCAATTGGTTGGTCGGAGCCATCTTTTCGCGATTCGCCGACCAGAACCAGCCGTAGATGGATTTGGGCTCTAGGTCGCGGCGATTCTCGCAGCCCTTGAAGTCGCAGAGACGACCCGACGTCCAGATGTATGGCACGTCGTCTGCAAAGCCCAAGAGACATTTTAGTTATAGTTACATAGGTTTTATACAGAGCTTGGCTTCGAGTAAACCCTTAAGAAAATTTCCTGTAGGAGGTACTATAGAAAATTCTATATAGGGATTCCCGAAAAAAATTTTACGCAGGAAATTCGTTAGATAAGTATGTAGCAATTCCCGCGGGGAATTATAAAGAAAATCCCGCAAGAATTTCTACAGGAGTTTCTATATTATTCTTTTGCAGGAATTCCTACGGGAAATTTTCGTAAGGGAATCTATAATAGTTGTTTTCCTCGAGGTAATACATAATCATGGTAGAAATTGAATATATATTTTGTTACTTAAGGAGAAATAAATTACGAGCTTATTTAGCATATACATTATGATATTGAGCAATTACGAATAAATATCATCGATTCACCTCTGGACTCGAAATTAAAAACACTCGCGGCTCGTTAAAAGCAAAAATCTAATTAGTTTTTACGATCCACGCAAACTTGTCTCTATTCGCCACTGTACATACGCGCAGCTATTTCTCTTTTACGAGCATCACGTATCCATACACTCGCTCATCAATATATAATACCAATCAATTTCCCCCTACGCACGCGTTTCGAAACGGTATGAATAAGAAAAAAAAATAATTCATCACACAACGCCGGCACGACCGCATCAATTAATCTCTCTCTGAATGGACGATATCACACACTGGACAGAGAATAAACGGCCGCATTGAATTTCCAAAAGGAGGACAGATTCCCATAAAGAGAGGAGAGAGAGAGAGAGAGAGAGAGAGAGAGAGAGAGAAGAGAAACACTATGGTACGCAACGCGCATCGCAGTCCGGATTGTAAGTAAAAACAAAAGAAGCCCCGCGAACTCTACAAAAGTCTCTATCTTTCTCCTCATCTCTCTCTCTCTCAGCTCGTCTCCGCGCCGAGCGAATGGTTGCGCAACGTCTGAGTGCGCGGTGCCTGCAAACAGACGATCGGCAACGTCAAAGAGCTTAAAAAGAGAGGTGTATATAACTAGCAGCTGCACAGCATCGAGACTAGCGAGACAGAGAGAGAGAGAGAGAGAGAAGAATTGTGCAGCGCGCGAGCGGCTGAAGTCGTGGAAAAAAAAAAGGTTGAGAGAGCCGCGAAAGCCGCAGCAATTCAAACTCGCGGTCCTTACGGGCTGAATGAAATCGGTTTCACCTTGGCTCTATGCGCGCGCCAACGTGGAATATGCCGCGAAATTAAAGAGAGAGAGAGAGAGAGAGTGACGCGAAGATGCGACGACTGCGTTTTCGGCTGCTGCTGCTTTATAGCTGGTAGAGGATCGAGCGGGGAAAATTCTATGACTTTATTTGCAGCTTTTGTGAGTTCGCGACCGTAATCCGCGTTGTTTTTCCTTCGTGCCTAATCAAAGTTTATCTATGCAAAAAATTTTTTAGCACATATACGACATTTCGGCAATAAATAAATGATCTTTCATTTCAGTTACCTAAATGACTCGCGACTTTGATAAGAAAAAAAAGTATCGAGACTTTATGCCTGAATATAGACCTGACCTGCATCTACATAGTGCTTACAAACACGTATAGATATTAGACATCCTGAGCTCCGCGATAAAACGATTATATCGGTATACGCATCTAAAGCTGTATACACGAATCGGTATATAATACTATTTCTCAAACTCCAGAAAGACAACGAAAAAAGAAACATCGTTGTTAGCGAAGCCCCACGGCATGTATCTTCTAAATATATAAATCCCGCAAAAAAGATGAATCGTTAGATTAGAAAAGAAACTTTTCACCATCGTGCATTTTCAAACTTTCGCGCGCGGTTACGCAAGAGCGTTAATCATAAGCCACGTCGGCAAACCCACACACATGCGCGCTTGCACAAAAAAGCTAATTGATTTTTAAGAAATTGCAGATAGCTTCATCTGTAAAACGTCACTCGAACGTGTATATACACGGGGCTTTCAAATTGTTATATACCGTGCTCGGCCTCTGCTTGTGTATTAGAGTCCGTTTTTTTTTTTTGAGTCGCATAACCGGCCGCCGGCGGCGCGCCTCTAATTGCGCGCGTTATAACATCTCGGACCTCTCAACAATCAATTAAAAGACGTGGAAAAAGGTTCTTTTTTGTGTGTGCGAATCCAACAGCCGTGTGTATATTAATTATGTGTGGTAAAATCGGTATTGCGAAATCGTTGCGTTATCGAAATCGGCAGAATCCAGCGATACACGGGATTAATAATCAACGAAAAAGGATCGGATTCATCGCGTGGGTTTTGGAGAAAATACACGATCTTAAAGGTGTTCGCCTATCGAAGGCTGACCGTTATGCCACGAAATCCGCGCAAACGATAGGAAAACATTGTCAAGATCGGTTACGAAATTTTTGTTTTGCTTCGACTACTACGTGTACAATGATTCAGCTGCGAAAATTAAATCCGTTTGATTCGCGTCGATCTTTTATAAAAATATCTGTCGTACTACAATTTCGGATCAAGTCACTGAACTTAAAGAAAAAAGAAAAAGAAAATATATCTAAGATGATTTTTTTTTCGTTATAATTCAACTTTATTAGGTACTTATACCTACCCTAAAAGTGTATGTTTTTAATTTCTACGTGAGAGCATACGATTTGAAATTCATCCAATAAAATGACCATCAGCGCGATCTCTGTGACACTGCAGCGCAGTCACAAGAAGAAACTGCCCTGTACATAGGACACATCGCTCGATTCTACAATATTAAGCCGCAAATCGAACGCCGAGCCCAAAGTAAAAGCGCGCGCTCGCAGCTTTACAAACACACAGTGAGACAAGACAGGTCGGTCAATAGCTACCGGCATCGCCTCTCGCACGCGACTATATAGACGCCACTTTCTACAAAGGCCCATTGTGCGTCGGGCTCCCTCCGCGCGGCGCATAAATTACAAGTAGAAGATAGGAGACAGAGGCTTTCGCGTCGCGTCGCGCTGATCTCTGCGACGAGTCGTTTCTCGCGCGTAGCACGTCAAAAAGAGAGAGAGAGAGAGAGAAAGACACTTTAGGGCCTTTGAGCACAGCACGAGAAATTAATGACGTTAGTCGGCATGCCGACCGATCGAACATTCGAACCCGTATATACACACACACACACACACACACATATATGTACGATTATATTATACGTAAGCGCGCGCGCGAGCTGAGATTTCATTTTATTATTGCCTCGGGGCGCTACAAGTGTCCGACCGAGCCAACGCGACGAGGCGTTATTTCTCTGTGTGTTATGCGACACGCACGCCAAGTAGAATATGTGCGTGTCTTGCGGAATCTCTCTCTCTATCTCTGTGTTCGATTGCGACTGAAAGTGAGAGGAGACGCGAGGAGCGCTTATTTTTTTTTTCCCCCTTTGGATCGGCGTACTTTTTTGTCATTACTTTCAGCGAGTAATTTTGTTTTTCTTTTTGTTCCGACTAGGATCTTTTGGGTTCGAGCCAAAAATGAATAATGCTACGGGTGTCGCGACGTGGAACGACGCGTTGGTTTTTAATGCGAATCATGTTAATTTTATATGCGCGGTGATAAGATTGGCTCAAACGGGATGTTTCGTGACTCGAGGCTGAGCTGGAACTTTGAGATTTAATTAAATTATTATCAAAAACCGGGGATTTAGTGCGTCCGAGAGTCGTAAAGTAGAATCTGAATAAATGATTCGTTGGATAAAACAACATTTGCGTATGATATAAGCTCAAACTCTATACCGTCTACGAAGATATAACAGTCTATATCGATTTATTTAAAATGTATTTAGATTTTGCCGTAGGAGTTCGAGGCAGCTAAAGGATAAAGTAAAAACTTTGGCAATATAACGTATACGAGAGACATTACGCGAAGTCTTTACAAGTGACCCCGTTCGTGCGTCCATCGTTTCATTAAACTTTCGATCGAGCGACATTCGCTTATATACTCGTGACGCATCCAAGGAATTCTTCGTGGTGGACGCCGAAAAATAACGAATTCTTACCGAATGGGGATTTCCGAAGGAACCTATATACGCGTGTCTTGATTTCCAATGTCTGTAGTATATATATATATCGCTTTCTATTAGGCTGCGCGTATGTGTGTTCGCTTCGAATCGATGAATCCCTTAAAGACTTTTCTGTTTTAATTGTAATCTTGCATTCAAGACCGATTTATATATCTAATACATTTAAAAGGCGACAAAAGCGTTTATATAAGAGTCGAGTGTACACGTTCTATACACGATATACGTACTTTGCTGGATAAGCCTGAAGATCATGTTGTTCTTCTCCTGGGACTCGAGCGACACGAGGTCCATGCAGTATTCTCGACAGATGTTCCTGGCGTCGAGCCAGTCAACCTTCTGATTGGCATGAGCCGGTACATGGCTGCTGAGGAAGTAGTTGCGGCCTCTGAAGTTGAATTCCTTCGGCCCTGAAAAACAAAATTACAAATCATTAGATTCTCACGCTAACGACTGCACGTTTCCGAATGCACGAATTATCTGATTTTTCTTTTATGTTCAAACTGCGCTTTAGCATATTCGCGAGCTATAAAAAAAATCTATGTAGAGATCATAAACTGTATATACAATGGTCGCACTGTAAAAAGAAAAAGAGAAAAAGCAACAATCGCGTTTAGTATTGCAGTTGGTGTACTTAAACAGCCAAATGAAAATAATAATTGTCGAGCAGCGAGAAAAAAGAAAGAAAAAGAACATAAAAAACAAATCATCAGCCACATACACACACGCGGACACGGACAAACTGAATAAGAGCCGATAATGATACAGCTGCGCACGTATGCATTAGCATAGGCGAGGCGCCAATCGCACACCTAAGACACTCGCGCAACAGACACACACGTGTGTATACATATATATATTTATACACTTATGGATTCCGCCGCTGTGTATATCTCGGCAGTCTCATCTCCCTCGTCGCTTTTTCGCGGAATGCGCACACACAGACACACACACGAGGTGAGTTAGACGCGGCTAATAGTTCACAGGTCACACATAAGGTCTCTCAAGCGGTCTCGACTCTCTTGTAATATACATGTCGCAACTCAGCAGCAGCGATTTACACCGATCCTTGGGAAATAAGGAGGACGCCGTTTGCGCGCGTATAGGTAGCCGATGAGCGTTAAATAATCGACACGCTACAAGTCTACAACCTGTGCGTTACATAGCGGGACTTAATCGCGCGGCCTACTTTGTATTATGAAGCGCTTAAAGCTTGGGTTAGATCCGATAGAGATTATAATGCTAAGTATCGTTATGCGCCAGATTTTGGAGAAATGGATAACTTGGGAAAGGAGAACGTACTTTTCTATATAAGCGACGTAAAATAGAGTGCGGAGTATTGATTTGCTGAGCGAGGAATGTTTAGAGCGAAATGCACAAAGTATTTCTTTCTTTTGACCTTAGAAAGTGCGGTTCATTAAACTTGCATACGCTGATTGTATATTTACTGCTTGCTTGTATAACGAGGTGTGACGGAAAGTTTAACGCTTTCTTGCGATTGATCGTGTTATATTCATTGTAACAGCGTATTAAGGTCTTCTCGGTAAGCAGATTAAATTATAGTTAAAGGGCGCGCCTTAACTAAGTGTCTTTGAAAGTATTCGATTCGAATCTATTCTTTCGGCAAAATTGTAATTTATTCTGGTTATAAAAAATGGGATGAGTTTTCATTTGATTTGAATGATATCGCAAACCTTTTTTTTCTATCACAAAATTATTGTTATTAGCTATGTACGCGAAAATGCAAAAGATAGTATATCATTCAAAACAGTTATTAGCTATAAACTGACGTGTACTAGTATAAAGCTCGTTATATTACACGTCCTCCAATTGCACTTAATTTGCGCTAACTTTTGTCAACGACTTTGTACGTAATTAATCGTTATAATCTTGCAAGCACGTCACGGTATCTGTACAACGACATTGTTGTACGACACGACAGCTTGCACATGGCCATCCAACTATGCTAAACTAACAAGGGGAACCAAAGAAGTCCGGAAAACCGATTTGGCTGAAACTTTGGAGAATGGTTTCTTGTACCAAAAAATGAAGCTCGGTACCTATAAGTCCTTCAAATGGACCTTAAATTTGAAGATAATGACAGATTAAGCAAAATATACGAAAAAACAGATACTGATGCTTCAAATTAAGATAGCTCAGCATTTAAAATTGCTATTGTCTGGTATGAAAAAGCAAATGAAAGTAGGAAAGATTTCCTTTCATTTTCATTTTCATTTGAGTCGTTAGCTTATTTCGTTTAAAAGTTACGGATGATTGAAATTTAAGTACAATTTTACCTTGAAAAATAGTGGGAAAACTGAAGTCTATTTCAGATGTAAATTCAGCTTTATTTTCAATCATCCAGAACTTGAGAACGAAAAATGGTACGGACTTGCATAAAAATGAGAATTAAAGGAAATTTTTCCTTTTTTTTTAATTTTTTTTTTTATATATAGTCGGTAGCAATTTTAATTGCTGAGTTATCTTGATTTGAGGCAGCAAATGTTTTTTCGTATATTTTGCTGAATCTGTCATTATCTTCGAATTTAGGGCCCATTTGAAGGAGTTACAGATACATTTTCCAAAGTTCCAGCGAAATCGGTTTTCCGGACTTCTCGGATAAGTAAAGAATCCAATAGTATGTAATTTTCGCGTGTTTTTTTTTGTTCAACCCAATAACCTACAATTATATTGCACTATGTAGACTATGCGCGGACTCCAGATAAAAAAAAGTAAGCAGAGTCTCAAGCTCACAGTATAAAAAACCTTAAACGACTATTATACATCGAAGATCTATAATTATCAGTATATCCTGAAAAAAAAGCCCCACGAAGATGTGCACTAAACCGCAGTTAAACGTCTCGTTCGTGCACCGTTGCGTTTCATAATAACTCCGTATTGGCAATTGTGTTTGCAGAGCCAAAAACATACCGCGCGCGACGCAGCAGCACGAGCAATTTGTATTTTTTTCTTTTATGAAAGATGTGTGGCAATGGGAACGGGCACGAAAAAAGGTATCGACAAAAAAAGCGCGAGCCTTTGCGTTTTATTGCCGAATGCAGTCGTTGTCGTCGTCGTCGTCGACGTCGTCGTGTGTCTCGAAATAATTGTTGCGAAAGGCACGAATCTCTCGAAGATTAAATGCCGGAATTCGAATTAAAAATCACACACACACACACACGTACATATATGTGTGACATAACTATTGGCGCATGTGTGCGCAGTGTGTGTGTGCGGCGACGGCTTCTTCGCGCGTAACTCAAGTGACAATTAACTCTGGTAGAAAATTGCATTTACTATTTTATGGAATTGCATCATGTCGTCATGGGGTCATATATGGGGAAAAATGATTTTTGTGCATATAAGCCGGTGCGAATATGGCCCCGGGAGACTATTCCGACTAATTGCACTCGACGTTTATACTTTCGCCGCGTTCGATCGCGCGGTGCAACGACACTCGCAGAGGAACAAAAAAAAAGAAACAGCCACAGTTACATTGTTCGATGCGCGGCTAAAATTATTACGCACAGAGACGAAACCGAAATTGAATCAGTGCCAGCTACTATATAAGCGTATAGTATATGTATGAAAATGTCTCTCTCGAACAATCCCATATTTCACCGTCAACAGATCCCAAGATCTCACCCGAGGTGTATATAGAAAGCGAGGAGAAACGATATAAGTAGGCACACCGGATATCGTACCATGGGACATGCGAATTCGACACGTAAACAAAAGAGGCGCCCAATGTTTGTCTTTCCTTTTTGGCGATGTCGAAGATCGAAAACACCGATAATACACACACGACATTGTTTGTCGCGTGGACCGTGAAAACGAGTTGCGCGCGTGTGTCACTTTTACACATCGTGTGTTTCTCTTTTGCTGTGACAGGCTGCGAGTGAAAGATGCTATTGCGAATTTTCGTCGTTGAATTATGTGGCGCTTGTATATAAGTGATACGAAGCTATATGAGAGAGTTTAAAATTTAGACTGATATATATATTTGTTGTTACGGCGTCGATCGGTGCGTGACGGCTGATCTTATCGAGACCGTGAAACTTTTTAAATTGAAAGTTTTCAGAATTGATTTTTGGCCGACAGCAATAGACTTGCGAAAAAGAAAAAAACGTTTGGATGTCCGATGATGTGTACAGCGAATATAATAAACGAGGAAAAAATTTTTTTTTTACGTAATTCCGAATCATTTCAGTAACAAACTTTAGTATATAATAATCGAAGTATAAAAGCCGCTGTACTCCACTTTCACATAATCCCACATAACTTTTGTAAATTTCGCTCGCGGCCCGTATTTTATATCCCTATAACCGAAACCGCGTTTCTCGAGCTGACGCATAATCGCTAACGACCGAAAATATTAAGTAATTCGCCACAAATCGAACTCTCCTCTCTCCGTCCAATCGACAGGTGACCTACAAAAGTACCATACCTTTCAGCGTGTTCATATAACACCCGCAAACTTCTCGTTTACGCAATATCAGCCCACTAAAATCAATTATGTGCACTAACGAGGTGCACGCGGGTCGTCGCGAACAAAAAAAAAAAACAGCGGGCGTCGCTTACATACATATATTTATAACAGGACTATAGCAACCGCGTGCAGCGATTTTCTCGCGTGAAAGATAGAGAGAAAAAAAACTCGTGTACAATTACGCGGGATTGATTCGCCGGCGCGGATAGGTGTTCGCGAGTGTATACAACACTTATAGATCGCGGCGGAATGCCGTGACCGAGCAATTAGCGATCATTATCCAAGTATCGCTCGACACTCGCGCGCTTTTGCTTCGATGAAATCGCTCGGCGCATCCATCGCGTGCCCCTAGGTATACTGTGTATCGTGCAGGGATTATGTAAAGCGGGATTTCGTCATCATCTCATCTCTCGCGAAGCATCCTCGTGAGATTTTTTGGTATTCGATATATCGATTCGGTATAATCGGTGCAGAGAGAGGTTGTTGCACTTCGATATCATTCGCCGCGAGTGTTATGAGATGATGCATCGCGATTGTATCGCGATCGGTACATAAGGATATCTTGGCAGATTGATTTTTGATGCCTGATCGACGGTTGCGTCCGATACTTATAACTATTGAGGAGGCATTCATCTAATTTTCACGTAATCATATCGAAATATGCGTATATATACATGTGACTAATAAAAAAAGTGAATATAGTCCTTGGAATTCATTGTAGGACTATGGAAATTTTAATTGTATGCTTTAGCTAACGCTTTAGCAGCTGTACAAGAATAGTCGCGAAAGTGGGTAATGCATTCATCGTTCACGTACGATTATTCTTCTAAAAATGTTAAATGTATATTCATGCGTGCATGACATTTTACAATAGTTTTATATAATAATATCAGTACGAAAAAATGGTTATTATCTCTTGCAAGCTAATGCTGCGCGAAAGTTTTCTTTCATACGGAAAAAAAAAGACGAAATTCATGCGTCCTCATCAACTTTCTTTGCCGGTTAAACGAACGATAAATCCCGGATCACCGGCTTGAAAGTATACACACTTTAAGAATCGCCTCGAGTACCTACTCCAATTTCCCCGATAATAACATCCTTCCAACGCCCCATAAAGTCAAATCGTTAAGAATAAACAAAGCTTTTTGCGTGCCGAAGAGAACAAAAACAAAATTACCATAATACACGTGTCGCATTTCCGTATATACACAAAAGCGCACCCGTATACACATCTATACGCGGTACGTAATAAGCAAAATGTCTTTCTTTAAATAGCGCATCGTCCTCCTTTGTACAACAAAAGAAAGCTTCCCGATAGCGGTCTATTCACTCGGCTTCCCTCCCATCAACGAGGCGGAAAAAAGGCCGCAATATCCTCTACATATTGCAATGGCGAAAAACCACCTGTCGCAGTAGCACACACTAAATTTTCTGGGTTTTCCTCGTGAGACGCGTGTACAGAAGTCGTTGGCACCTCGCGCTTGATTTCGCAACGGCGACCGTTGCCACGGCCTTTTTCTTTTTCTTTTTTTTTTTTCGTCGAGACGCGAATTCGCGCTTATCGGGCCGATTGTATTTAAAAGGAGAGCCGCGCTGTATACGTTGCGACATGGCTGCACCGCTTTCAGACTCCTTGGTACATAAAGTTGCGACAGTTCGCAGAGATGACGCTCCACAGATTGTATTATGTACACTTTTTATGGTACAATTTGGATCATCGCCGATTAGTATCCATGCACGTATTTGCATTTTCAACGAGAGAAGTGTACAACGTATACTCCACTTTCATCGAACTTGCGTAATCGACCCGTGAATTTCGGACTGCTTCTTCTTTTTTTTTTTTTTCTTTTATTTCGACGACGCAGCAGCGACTTTCTTTCCTGGAGCCTCGCGGAAGTGCACACACACACACACACACACACACACACATATTATTTTCACTCGAACGTTTTTTTGTCAAGCCTGCATCGGTCAATCTTAATTTATGCACCGCTGAGTAAAAGTGCATTTATACATTTTTAAACGCTCTGTAATGCAGGCGCTTCCTCAAACCGGAGCAGATCGGAAAGTCTCCCGCAAATTATCAACTTTATAACGCGGCCGTAAATCAAGCGCGCGTATCAAGAAAGTTGCGCGATGCCCCGGCGAAAACCTTAAATTACGCCGGATAAGAGAAGAAGGGAAAAAAAAAAGGCTACTTCGCACATGCACCGCACACCGTGGAATTAATCTTCCCACGTATGCGCGCGCTCTCGATGCATACACATTCAGTATAATATACGCGAGCATTGAAACTCTCGCATGCATCTACGCAATAATCCCGCTATATAATACTAGCACGACATCCAAGCGTGTAACTCGGCTTGCTGTAAAAGAAGAATGAGCACAGAGAGAGAGAGAGAGAGACCGAGTGTTTTACAGGAATATCTCTCCAGTGTTATATGTGTATAGTCAGACTCAACGCGAGAGAAAAAGAGAGGTGTCAAAAGGTGTGCACGCGCGCGTGTATAATCCGCATGCATCGCATCGGCGAGTCACGAGACTCTCTACCGTATAGTTGTCGTTACGTAAGTCGCAGTGTGTTGGTGTGTGTGTGCGAGTGCGCGCTTGTTACATGAATACTATCGCTATCGCGGGAGGGTCGAGCGTGTGTCTTTAGCCGCTCGTAACACGTGTTGGGGATAAGCCCGTAACGCGTCCTTAAATTGTGCAAGGAGTCTCTCGCTCCCTCGCATCTGCTTCTCTCGTCTTTTTTCTTATTATTCCAACATTGGCGCTTGCTTATTAATGTCTCGTTCGAAAATTATTGCGCGCGCGTTACAACTTTTTCTGTATATATGTAACTGCCTAAATCCGCAAATTGATTTCTCAAAACCACACGTTTATCCTATCTTTCGGCAACAAATTCTACTTGTCTCGGCGCACAGTATATCGAAAACCTGAAGAAGAACCGATCTTGTATACTTGTCTCGAGAACTTTACATAAGCATCAGCGGCGCGCGCTCCATCTTCGTAGTTCCGCGCTGGGCCCTATATAATAGCTTACATAATTTAAGGACGCTTTATGGGATCATTAGCCACGTGCTACACCGCGTGTATACTCGCGAATGCGCCGCAGACTCCCACGCTTTGATGCCGAGGCGCTTCTCTGCGAGACTCGCGCCCCGGGACAACTTTTTCCTGGACCGTATACATACATATAGCCTCCGGCCAACTGTTGTGTACACCGAAATAAAGTCAGCCGCGAATGTATGTGTGTGTTTGTACTGCAATTGCGTCTCCGTCCTGTGGGTAAGGTATACGAGAGCAGTTCTTTTTTTTTTCTTCTTTTAAAGAAAGTTCTGCGAAGGTATAGCCAGGAGAGTGAAATCGACTGGAACTTTTGCGCGGTGATTGAACCAGACGCTTAATGTGTATACTCGATCATTGGAATGTATATATATAAAAGAAGTTGTTGTTTATTGTTACGATAGTCTTTATATTGTGTTGAAATTGTATTGTATTTGCAGGATATGGTTTATATAGAAGGGAATGAAATTTATCGTATACAATGACGAATGGCTATGTCGCAGAATGTGTGTCACGCGCGATGTCGCAGAATGCGATTGCAATCAGAAGCCTATGTATTCCAATAACTGGTTCATTGAACCCCCGCACGTTAGACCATTACTTTTTAACGATAATGCGGAACTATATCGACTACTAAGCCCTTTCCTTCATCGAATATTTCATAAACGGTCAAATATACACGTTAAAAGCGTAGTCAAGTAAAAGAAAGTAATCCCCATTCTCGTTTTTCTTTTCAAAACTCCTCTTGTATACCATCTACACGACTGCGACTCAACGCAGTTATACAGACCGATGCCCATCCCATCCGCGAAAGTTCATAAACGGATGTGTATATCTCGAATGAAGCGTGCGATGAGGATTGGAAACAGAGAGAGAGAGAAAAAAAAAGAAGAAGGGAATTCACTTTTCACTTTCATCGTATTCCAATATCCATCGCGGGATACTAATTTTGCCGTCGCGTATATTATTTATCGCGCCATTAGCACTTGTGCTTTCTACTATGCGCGCGGTCACCTGGTCGATGTATTATTAACTAAATCGTTCTAACGCTAAAACCAAGCCAAGATGATATATCTTCTCATACATTTATCTATCTCGGTGCGTTTAGCGTTCGAATAGCTTCGAAATTTTTACTACTACGACGGTTACTTAGAATTAAACATAGTATTAATTACACCTTTTTGTTTTCCAAGCTTCGTGTGTATATAGGAAAACGTCCGTCAAATTCGTTTCGCTGTGCCACAAGATCGGGACCCAGCCTCTACTGTGTATACAAAGAAAGTTTTTCACAATTTCCAAACAGCGGTGTAAGGAGCAATCTTTTACGACTGTATAAATATACACAGCGCTCGAAGCGTCCAAAAGCGAGTCGCACAGCACCTATTAACCCGTCTGACCGTAAAATCCATAAACGGTATATAATGCGGGACGAAAAAAGGGCGTTGTTTGCGGAAGAGAAATGCCTCACCCGATGTTTGATCTTTCGTCGTGTAATTTAAGTGTACAATGTACACGAGGACGGGACGTATATACATACACGAGAAAGTGCAGTGCGCGGCGTTCGCAGGAATTTGTGTATGTATGGGGATATGGCGAATCCGGGGGCCACGAGGTGCGCGATGAAAGTTTCGGCCCCGCTTACTCTCGGTTACTCTCTGCAGCCGCCGCGGCTTCTCTTGCACAATGAACCTGCTGTGTATTATACCCTGGCTACGCTCTTCTCCGATGGATAATGGAGACTGTGGAACAGACAGAGAGAGAGAATTGTACACCGATTGCATTTTACGATCGATCTTGTCTCTCTCTCTCTCTCTCTCTCTCTCTCTCTCTCTCTCTCCGTGTGTTATCTTTGGGACTTTTTGGGCTTCGTTTCGCAATAGCGCGAGTTTAATGAACGGTGCACGACCAGATGCTTGTATTTATAGTAATGGGAGAAGGTAAATGTCGAATGAATATTAAGATGGAGATATAGGATATGTCGAGTATCGAGTAAATCATCCGCAGTACGTATCGATAACCATCCGATATAGAATGATACATCACTCGTAAGAGTATATATTATAAACGATCGATGCCATGTTTTACGAGATCTATCCAAGTGTACAAAGCACCGCGCAGTCGAGCAGAAAGAAAGAAACGAATATACAAATTCTATGAAATCAATTTGTACCCATCAAAATTTATTGCCATTTCATATTCCGTCATGCATAATTCATAATATTATTACCGATACCGGTCGCGAGCGCAAACGATCATCCAAGCAAATCAGCTTCTTTCACATATATATATATATTTATTTCCACGAGAGCCTATATGATTAGCGATTTCCCAGAAGGAAAAATGAAAATGAGGTGGAATCGTCATAAAACGGTTCACCGATCGGCAATACATAAATGCCGCAGTCATTATGACACTATATGAATTATCATTAGCCGAGCTGCACCGATATACAATGCAACGACTCGCGCGTCCTTTTGTCATCCACGCGCGAAAATCAGGTCATTCAATTAGTCGCGGCCGCAGCGATTAATTTACCAAGCGAATCGTAAAGCAAAAGGCAATTATACACTGGACTCTCCGGCGCTCTATCGAAACGGAATCTTCTTCTTACTCGCACACCGCGGAGAATCATAATTTATGGGTTAATATATCTCACGAAGCAGCAGCGCGCGTTGGGTATTACAAACGTATACGTATATACAAGCCGATGATATATACTCACGACGTATACTCGCGATTGAATTTTAAAATGGAATGAAAGTGAGAAGGGATTATGAAAAGTATCTGCCTGCCTGTGATGGTGTATAGTTGAGAGATGGGATTCCTCGTTTGTATATATATTGAAAAGCATCCGGAGGCGATATGCTGATGACGTTATTTGAGCCGATGGAGAGAGAAGAAAAAAGATTCTCTCGCGCTTATCGTCGAATCGCGATGTCTATTCGCTTATTTTTTTCTCTCTTTCTTTCATCCGATGGAATTCCACGGTTTGACGTAACTTTATGATTGATTGTCTTCGGGACTCTCCGTGAGTGTAATATGGGCTCTTATTCCGTGTCCATTATCGTTTATTTATGTATAAATATCTATTCTTACCGAAAAACTATAAGCATATAGGAACAATGTGCGATCGGCACGAATCCTAGCGATATCCATCCAATCCAACATCACACACACACACACATTGTAACAAATAAATAATATAATAGATGAAAAAGAAAAGGGGGTGGTTACTCACTGTTGGCGCATTTCTGTGGTACCGGGAGACTGAGGAATCGTCCAGGCCGATTGCTGTGGGGTCTCACCTCGCTGATCGCGGCGCTCGCGACCGTCGCCAAAGCCACTAGTAGCAGCGGCACCAGCATCATCTGCACAATCAAGGTAAGCCCGTGTATTTCTCTCTGGGTTAATGCGTTCTCAATGCGCTCGCCGCGTATCCTGCTTACTATACTGCACGCATTATCTCGCGACAGAGACAGAGACAGAGACAGAGAGAGAGAGAGAGAAAAAAGTGTCGAGGCTGACACGCATGCTTGTACAGAATTTAAAAATAGATAACTGGGTCGTTGAACGAAAACGATGGGATGTAAGGTGTATTCTTCCAGGATGTCCAGTTATGTAAACAAACGGATCGTCGCGTGTGCATAGGCTAAGTGGATGTATACCGTGTCTGAGTATGTGCAGCTGTGTACTTATGCTGCACGGTTGGTTAGCTACGATGGGGCGTGTACTCGATTCCCACTCTGTCTCTCTATGTCTGTGTGTGTGATTTCTTGAAAACTGTACATTATGCTCTATTCGAGCTTGAGTGTAATTGGTGAAGAGCTTTTAGCTGTATATATAAGTATATAAAGATTCGAATTTCGATGGAAAGGATATATTGGCTTGCTGCATTAGGCGAACTGGCTATATACTAAAAAGGTATACTCGTGCTCAGATATACAAAGATGAATGGCTAATAAATGCCATGGGATATGATTTGAAGGAGGCATTGTGTTTTGCGTTAAGAGAGGGGAAAATACGCATTATGGCTCTATCGCGCGAATTGAAAGTCGTGGGATTAGCGTAAAGTAAAAGAAAAAAAATGCGTATTCGCCGTTTGAAACTATCATTTCACACAGTTGTACACGACTATTAAATCGACTTAACTAACAATTTCGTACGATCGTAATTCAAAAGGTTCATTATACATCTATGCGGTGGTCTATGCACGAGGTGTGAGACCATGGTTTTGCACCTTGTAATTCCATCGATAGATAATACATATATATTACAAGCGATAAAAGTGTTATTACGCCCAGGCGCGATAATTCATTCGATCGACTAGATCATTGAGACATTATTTTTAGAAAACATAATAGGTCCGTTTAGTAACACGTCCAAAAGAGATTATATTTATATTTCACGATGACATAATAATAAACTCGAACTCCGGAACTCTTTGCCAAAAAAAAAGCGGCTTTAACGATAAAATAGATATTATAATCGATTCAAGGTTTCGTTTTCGCGTATAATTAATCATAAAAAAAAAAAGTATAACGAGTACACGATTTATCCGCTTCACTCGTCGAAAGTGCATAAGAGTCGCGTTCTATCGTGCATTATGCTTTTCTAAAAGGAAAAGACAGAAGGTAGAGCCGCCGCTCCTTTCCCCAACACACTTGTTCAGCACGTCTTCACAATTCGTCTCGTTCGCGCGCGCGCTCCGTCACTAAATTTCATCACTTGTACAGATCTATAGCCAAACAGCGATATATTCGGAGAGGGGAAGCACACAGTGTATCGAGTCTCGAATTTGCGATACGAAAGAATAGAGTACGAAGGTAAAAAAATAAGGGTGAGGGAGGATCGGCATCCAGAATATTATCGAATAGAGGACGAAGGAAGACGATGGCGCACAACTCACCTTTGCACGGGATACGATCGAGGACTTTGGGATGACTCGCTTATAAGAATAACTGTTAGCTTATGGAGAGACGGGCGCCTTCGACGGCGCTTATATAGAAGTGGTCCCCCACCTTCTGTCCCCCTTTTATGCCTGGGTCCCATCCCACCATCTTTGAGACCAACGGGGGCCCGACACCATCTCTCTTTTGCGCTCGAGAGTATGTGAGCGTGACTATGACTGTGCGCCGCGCATCCTCCGCTTAACTGACCTTACACCTTCGCCGACAAATTATTACATCTCGATGTATATAGGCGGGTATATAATCTCCGTCGATTCTATGTGTGGCTGGTATTGATTGAATTAAATATCACGACGATTGATTCGGCGCATATGGCTTAAAGTTTTTCTTTTTTGTTTCTTTTTGCGGGCTTCGATTGATAAGACGCCTTTTTGTGAGGTGTCAAAGGAAAGGAAGGATAGAGCGGTTTAAGTAGGTTTAGGTGCGGATGATACCAAGTTTCTCTTGTTTGTACCTAAAACTAAAGCAATGCAATTATCAAATGATTATTGATGAAAATAACCTTCGTATTTTACTTTGATCCAAATAGAATATCTATCATTTGGATATAGATAGAAAGGTGTACCGGTAAAAAAGGCGCACGTATATTATAAGCTTCTCATCCGAGGAGATATCAATGCGTGGCGGTATATAACGCATCGCTGCGGTGTATCTTTTCTCATTTGATTACTTTTTTTTTCCTTCTCATTTCCTTTTCGCTTGGTTCAGTTCCACGTTTCCACATCGTTTATGTAATCCATTTGAAATTTCATACGGTGGATTATACACGTTGCATTAATATAAGCATATAATGTATATATAAAATGGCTATGCATTGATAAATGCTAATTTCGTATTGTGACACTCTTTGATACGCGCAAATATATGTGATGCTTGTAAAAATATCAGGTTCTTCTTGTATGCGCGCAATCGTTACCTCGAATTCGTCTATTTTAGGCATTACATATGTATATACAGCGCAAGATTATTTATGGCGGATTATAATTAAAATAAAAGATTCGCGTGTGTTTTATTAATAGGCGACGGCGTGCGGGAATGGCAGACAGCAGCCAACAACTAATTCTTTCAGCCCTTTAAAGCTGTAGGTTGTTTTTTTTTTCGTATACTTCGCGGCTGCTGGTGCTGGACTTTGAAAATTCGATGACATTTTGATAAGTGCTCGATAGATTCCTTCGTACCCAATGGGAATCAATGACATTATTTAAATATCTCCAAAATATCAAGTAGTCTTCTAGCTTCTAAATAACATCAATATTATCGAAAATCTAATCACTCTATTCACATAAGCACGCATTGTATAAGGAACTTTTCGAAAGCCGTTAATGCACTCGCACAACTGTTATTATAGCCGCGGCAATTCATTTAGCGGCATACTTTAATCACACTCGAGAGTAACAACCGATTGAGCGTATAATTGAGACGCTCGAGTTGAGAACGATTAGTAGGATATGAAGACGTGCGGGGCGAGTGATTTGAAAGCGGTAAAACCTTTGTACGCAATCTCGATAATTCGTCGGAAGAATTTTCGTTTTCGTTATGTACACGCGTTATCGCGAAGATACTTTCTTTCCCTGCATTGTTTAACCCGATGTTTCGAGCTAGAAATAGCTTGACATATATTTAGAATATATAGTGTCGATCAGTATATGTTTTCGAAATGGCATTGCAACCGTTTGAAACGCCATGCCGATAAACCTTTTTTATTTAGACTTACAAGTTTTAAACGGTTTTCGAATTTCTCAACGACCACTTGTACGTGAACATTTTTACGAAGTGTATGTACATGTACAACAAATACATGATTGATTTCGAAACATTACAATTTTTCAGAGATGTTTCTGTTTACGAGCAGTTGTTTACGAAAAGTTTTATAAAAGTTACGTTGCATTGCATTTACTAATTGAACAGTAATATAAAAATGACTCAAATTTCAATGTTTTATCAATTACGTTTATTAATTTCTTCAGTTGTTGATATTCTCTTCTTTCTTAAAATTAAATTAAATTTATGAATAATTTTAAAAATTAATTAAGAAACAATAAAATTCTATTATACCGTAGTCTATACAATGAAATGTAAATATGAATAGGTATCATTGATAATTTTGTTTATCACTGAATAATCCACAGTTAATTATCAACATTGAAGTTTCTTAATTTAACGGTGAAGCATGCGCAAAACGTCGAATTGTCATACACCTGTCTACCAGCTGTGCTCATTATTCAAGACGCTCAGGAAATCGTAAAATTTGCAGCGCCTTAGCGTAGCGGTTGTAGAAAAAATTTATAATTCATTTGCGCGCTTATAGAATGTCGCAGCGAACCCATAATGTTTACTTAAGAAAATTGCATGACATCAATCTTGTTGTGTAGCATTTTAATTGATTGCTTTACAGGATGCTCCTTTAACGTTTCGTGTTTTCCTTAGCCACATAAAATCCATTTACAAGCGTTGGTGCACATCATAAAGTAAGTATTTTCTTGACGACGTGTCGTTTCTAAAATAAAATCCGATCGAAACGGATAAACAATATATATATTTCCAATCGCGTATCGAATAATTAAGTAAGACGTACTATATAGTTTGTTTGTCAGCGTTTATGAAAGGCAAAGAGGTTCGGAAAGGTTTATTACCGAAGTTATATGGACTTGGATGAATGTAAACACGTGATGGTTATGGAGTCATGTGATAGAAATAAATTGTATTATAATTTATTTAGTATTCGCAGGCGTGCAGCGGAATGTCGCGGTTCTGTAATGAAATTTAACCGTCGCCAGCTGGTAAAGCGATGCGTTTTACACGCTTTTTGCATTACGCCAGAAATTTCAATCGTTACGTTGGCTAACGCACAATTTCATTTGAGAGACGAGACTTTTCTTTCGTTTTTTTTTTGTTTCAAATCGACAGAGATAAGCACGAGATGCGTTATCCAATCGGTCGCTGTGTGTTGGCCGTTGAAATAAAAATCAATGTTGCATACACAAAGTAAAACATTATTTTTCTACCCGTTTTCATTGCGTGCAGGTCTGATCTCTATGCGAATTAAATTTCAATTATCGATCGCTCAATCAATACCACGCTTGAGGTCAAAATTGAAGATTTATAAGCTGCAATTAAGATTGATTAATTATAATCGATATCTTACAGTGATTTAAATTGATAAAAGTGTGCGGACCAAAGTTACATTGTAATGTGATGTGTATTAAAGGAAATTTTCCGTCTATATATCATAGTTTGACATAATATTGTCATTCAAACGCTAAAAGTTTTGTTTTTTATACACTCAACATTTTTTATTAATGTTTATTATGACTTCATAAATGAAACTTGATTCAAGATCTTCCGTAGGATGGCAAAAAGTCCGCGATGACATTCGTTTTTTTGCATTTAAATTTATGATTCTACACGATGCGTATTATGCTACATTGAAATTCCGGAAGTTGTTAGAGGCTCGAAAATTGCTCGAACAGCCGGTATACACAAACACTTTGCATGACAGAAGACCGCGTATGACTGAGCATAATCTAAACGATTCCGAGATCATGAGTTCAACGACTGTTTGAATTCATCCACATAAACGCCGAAACAACTTTGATTTTTAAAGTGAATCGCCAAAACAGTTGCAATACTTCAATTTGCATAGTGTTTAATCTATACAATCAAATGTACTATGTTTTCGTCAATTTAACGACCGTTTCGCATAAAACAATCGATTGAAATCGATCGAAATAACTTTAAATACCAAATTGAACGATCAAGCTCGAACAGTGACCTCCAACAATCTGAGTTTCTCTGATTAGGCTATTGTTCTGCTCCTAAAAGTTAACTCGTCTAGGAACAGGTCCTAAAAAGGAGCTTGTCCCCACACGCGCACAACATCGTCAACCGCGCATCTGAAAAACAAAACGCACAGTTGCGTCGCTCCTCCCGAAATGATGATCCCTTGCAGACTCGCGCGACCCTACCTATATAATACAAACCTCCGCAACAAAAAAAAAAGTGCCGCTATTGCGGCTGCCAAAGAGTCTTCCACAGTATCATAATCAGGAAAAGAGACACGCATAACACAGCACCGGCGATTATTCTGGAAAGTCACACTCACACACAAGGTGAGAATACACAAGCGGTCTCTCGCACTTTGGTATATAACACATGTATACTTAGGCGCCTAGCCTCTCTCTGGTGGCTTTTTGTTCAGACACGGCTAACCTTGAGTAATATAGCGATGATGAACTCCTCGTTAACTTTCACTGTATACGATGTGGGAGCTCTCTTGTAACGATCGAGAAGAAGAAGAAGCAGCAGCAGCAGCAGCAGCGATATGCTGGCTAAAGAGGCGCCCCGAGTCAATGTCAACCTCTCTCTATAGCATTTAGACGACAGCCATGTATATATGCATATAGAGAGTCGCGTGAAAATCGTTGGCTTCTTTTTTTTGCGCGCGCGCACGATCGTCTTCATTGAGAAGGATATACGAGTGAGGCGCGATGTGACAGGTACGAGTGATTTTTTCGAGAGAGATTCGAGAGGATAAGTATTTGTATGTATGTGGTTTTAGATGGGGATATATGTTGAAAGGTGGAGCTCTCGAGTATATTTGCAAAATGCAATGGACGAGAGGTGAGTGTTTATTTGTCGTTATAGTGTTGTGTCGAGTTGTTGTTTTTTTCGCTCTTGTGACCTTAAGTGACGCTAATGATTTTTATATGTATCCGCATAAGGAACGATTGTAAGAACGCGCAAGTTGAAGAGTTCACTGTGTCGAGACACAAGTAAACTTATATATACAACGTTAAATATGCGCAATTTTTAAAAGCTTTGGCATTATAAAAAAAAAACATGATAAAAACACAGTACCGTATATCCGTCCACTTAAAAAAACGAAAATCACAACCTTATTAAATATATTTTACCCAATATATAATTGTCCATTACACTTTCTACAATATTATCGTCGCGGCTTGAAACATCTATATAGGTACGCTCGCAGCACTCTCGTGCACGTCATTATTGCCTATGTACAGTGTGCAGCGATTACGTAACCTTGCTATAAATTATATCAGCGAAAATAGTCAATATATATATATATATAAGTATACGTAAACGCTATACAAGTTAACGTTAATCTGCGTTCATTCAGAAGCGTCAAACCGTTCTGTAAATTTGCACGCGCTGAATAATTGCATGTGTGAGGCGCGCGCGTGTATGCAACGAGAGGCAAACTTTGGAGTTTCGAAATTTTTCAAAAATGTCTAGTTTGTTTCTTAAAATATCCCTCTTAGCTTATATGTTCGATCGATAAAAAAAAAACTGATATTTATTAAGTGGAAATATAAGCTTATTTGGCGTCTTAAACTGGAAGCTATAAAATATAGCCATGTTCGGTTTTTAACGAACGGCATAAGCGTATTGTTTATTAGTTCTTTTGCGTTATCGGTTTTACTACGGGCGTAAGAAAGTTTTTAGGCTGCTATATTGGATGGAAAAAGTTTTTAAGGCTAACAGGATGATGTGCATGCGTCTAGAGGATTATTTTACTCTATAGAAAAACATCTCCAGAATTTGGCCTACTGATATAAAAGTGATTTATCGAGTGTAATAATACCGGTGTTGTTTTAAACGCTTTGAAGAATTTGTAGAATTTGTAAAAAAGAATTAAATCGCTATAAAAATATACTTCTATACGTTCGTGTAAATTATGTCTTGTACATCAAAGGAAATTAAACTTTCTAGAAAAACAATTAATTTACTTTCGTAACACATTATACAATTAAATAGCCGGCTAATTGAGACTCATTAGAAAATTCACGAAAATTATCATTCTAATACAGAAATAGCTTAAAAACTACCCAATTCAATAGGCGATATAGCGTTCGATTTAAATGCAGGAACCAAATTTACAATCAACAAACCCGATTAAAAAGCAATTTTCTAAATTTTCGATTCACATATATAATATATATGCATCTCTTCCAATTCCGACCTTACGCGCAACATCATTCAAACCGACCTAAGACCCATTTTCCCTCTCGTATATATATATACGTAAGATCGCGTTAGATCAATTAACGATTCGTCATGCGTCGATTCATTGATCCACACACGGCTCGGCGAGCCTTTTACACGGGACACGATGAGTATAAGGTTCATCGACACTAATGGCCAATTACGCATGGAAATGAAGCTTGTAAGAACGCCGCGTCTTCTCTAATGTGCGCATAAGTACGCTTAGAGGTAAAATATAGCGCAGAGGAGGGACGAGGGAACAGAGTATAAAAGAGGCGATATACAGGACTATTCTTTTTTTTTCTTTTTTTTTCTTTTTTTTTTCTTTTTTTTTCTTTTTTTATGTCGGATTATGCAAGAAATGGAAGTTTAGAGGCACGTGATGATAATGGCGAGGATGATCGACGATATATATAGGTATACGTATGCAGTGGTGTTAGACGTGTTTGAGTCGGTGAATGGCCTTGGGATTGTCCCCGGCCTCGTCGTGATTTTTCGAGTGAATTTCGATTTCGTTGGAAACTGGAATTTTAATAATATTTTGTCTGCCGAAGATATCCACCCCTCGTTAATGTCGTGTGTGTTTTAAGCGTTAGCTCAACGAATGTCAAATATTTTTTCGTTCTCGCATCACTGAATATTCTTTCTTATATTTTATGATTAAAATTTGGAGATGCTTCGTAAACGATTATGACTTAATTAAAATATCAATATGAATATTGACAAATGATTGCACAAATTAATAAAGAAAAGACGTATTCATTCGTGTCATTTTTAAAATCTCCTGAATTTTGAAAGCGATTCATACAAAAATAGTTACTAACAGGTATATCGAGAGTAGCTTGAGAAATAAGTATTTTACATTCATGTTGCTATTGAAAGTGATTCTTGCTAAATAATTTAAAACAATTTAATGCGATTGCGACGGGAATAAGGAGGATTTGAAATGAGATGGAATCATTTGAAAGTAATAGACGTCAATTTTACATTAATACACAGGATGATAATGCACGTGTGCTTCTTTAAATAATAACTGACTTTTCCAAGAAATGTATTACTTATTTCGTCAAATGTGCGTGAATTCTTCGAATATTAATTATCGAATTAGACTCTAATGGTCATTTTACCCGGAAGACATAACGCTACAAAAATATAGTTGTTTTCGAAAACATTTAAAATAATATGTGAACCGATAAGTTGACAAAAATTTAAATATGGGTAATTTCCTGTTTATTAGCTTCATGATTCAACCCATTTACACGTTAATAAACCAATGTTTTCTTAGAAGAATGAGTCCGAGGAAAACCCAATGTAATATAATTAGTAAGATTCAGGAGAGGCGATTGAATTTTCGTCATTATACACATAACATAAAGTTACTGTGCATTTTTAAGCATGGATATTTACATTGCTAACCTACTGCAAATTTTCTTCCAACTAAAACATACAACTAAATTATTATTGTATTGTATTAGATAATTAAAGCTATATAGACCGGCTTTTAATAATCTCAAGAGAAACATGTGCATTACGACATTTATTATTATTTAATACCCATACAATTACGAACTTTTTAGATCACAACTTTTCGATGTTACATCAATAAATATGATAATGGACTTTCAGTACGAATATCAATACGAAACTTGAATTATAGAGCGTATCGGGTGTTATTTCGAGCCTATATAAATTTTAGATCTTTATCTGTAATTTATGACGGCTATAAAATGAATAGCCTATTTATGCTTAAATCTTTTTTTTTTACACAAATCTTGGTGTAAATTAATTATCTTCTTAATGATTGGAAAATATTCCAGATTTTAATGAAAATTTCAATTAGGAAACTAAACATCTTTCTGTTTTATAAAAATAGTATCAAGATTATCAACATTTTTAACTGATTTCTGAAATTCACGGCATTATAAAGTCGTTCGTTTCTTCATTATTATATATATACCAATAAAAATAAATTAAATAGCACATACAATACGAATCTGACAAATCCACCCGAAAACCAAGTCCGTTAAAAGATTTGAATGTCTAATTCTTCCCATATATACTTATATATCTTATTTACTATCTGCGAATCGCCATTTGAATCGCAAATTTGTTAAAATAATCATGTACTATATATATTCGATCGAACACCGAGGCAAATATTTACTCATCGAGGATATCAAATGTCCTCAACGTATATTTTTCGCTTTTTCGCACTGCATTGCATTACTGATATCATACATATATATCAAATTACAGCGGCACCAGCGCGCTAAGAGAGAAAGAATATCGCGCTCGGACGTATCGTACGGTGCGGAAGTGGAACGTCGCGCGAGACCGCCTGAAAGAGAGAGAGAGAGAGAAAAACACTCGTGCATAATAAGTAAGTATAAAGCGCGGGGCAAAAGGAAGAATCGCCGGCACTCGAAATTTCCTCGATGTCGCAACGGTCACGCGCGCCGACAGGACAGCCGGTGCACATACATATATATATATGTTAGTTGCAGAAATCCTTTGTGCGCGCGTTCGCCCCGTGCGAGAATGCCTTCTCTCTGTGTGCGTTCCATATGGGCCGTTAGTCCACTTTGCCGATTGTTCAATTTTTCGGTCTCAATGAATAGTTTGATATGTACGGAAATTCGCGTGTACCGAAATCTGAGATTTTGGCGGAACGATTGCAAACTTTGATGATAAATATAAAAGCTATAACTATTTGGAAGTGGACTGGGTTGTAATTTTTACACATTTCTGGATGTGCAGATGTGTAAGCCATCGATTCGGTATAACGGTATTGATCATCGGTAGCTATTGCTATTATGAGCGAATCAAGTGTATGTTTGAAAGATAGCTAAAGTGCCATAAGTCGTCACCGCAAAACGATAGCACATATACATACATATAGCGATGGCCCATTATTATTATTAGAAAAACCGAGCGGGCCGAGATACGTATCATCGTCACTTTTAAGATCCCCTTTCTTCAAGCGTAACACCCATATACGCTTCTATAAGTGATGAGATCTCGGTCACGCGCGCATTCCATTTTTACAATCCATCATCCCAGCGTCGATAAGCGCTGGTGTAAAGCTTTTATATATATAGATAATACATACGCATAGACGCTCTTAAGATATGGGAAAGGATATCGAGGCTTGGCTTATTAATATCAACCCATTAGCCGTTTTTTTTTTCTTTTTCTCACTCGCGTACATATCGAGTTAACGTGCATATAGTCTCGTGATTGTGGCACGTACTATTAACCTGCACCTCTCTCTCTTCTCTCTTTCTCTTCTCTCGGCGAAGATCACGAGGTTTATGCGCGCGTATAAGGTTTACATCGTGTAGAAGCGCACAGCGCGTCATCGAGACGTGGCTGGCGGACATTAGAATGAATGAAAAACTTTTGTTTCTTGATTGTTGTTCTTTTTTGTTGCGTTCCTCTCTCGCGAGCATCGCACGCATTAAGAGTTTACGTAAGAGTTGGAGAGAACTTTCAAATCTAGCGTGACACTCAAATGTGTATTAGGCGAGTAAATGGGATGATGGTATATATAACCCTGTAGCGTCTAATGCTCACAGCCTCTTCGTTTTCGCGACTATATACTGCCTTGCTTTCGTTTGTAATTTGAGAGAAAGTAAGCTAGCTATTAGAGCAATTTTGGCAATTGAATAACATACTTCGTTCCTTATTTTTTTTTTCCATAACGTTCGCGTAATTGACGAACGTTCCGAGGCGCGCGTATATATAACAGTATAAGAAAACGGCCGTTTCGTCGTAGCGATTAGGAGGATATGTGCATTCGTTGTTGACAATTTTTCAAAAGCTTCTTATCTCGTTAGATAAAAAGATCTAACTTATACGCAAGTTGGACACGATAGCCATTTGTATAACACTTGAACCTTTTCTGAATTTCACACGTATATGTATATATGGTGCGCGTAGAATGAATACTCCATTCTCGCTACAACTAATGATAGACTTCGAACCAGCTAACACTAAGTCATAAATTAGCGTCATATAGCATACAACAAACCCCATAATATAGCGAGATAATTAATCTCTACACATTTAACATTTTACACCTTCCGGTATAAAACAGAAATAATAAGTAGACACTAAAAAAACAAATTGTTTTCTACACACCAGTTTTATCGGCTATTCGCGATTATTCCACGACCCACATCCGCACGCGCAGCTTATATATATTTAAATATTATTATACAATCGTCTCCTGTAAGTATATGTAAACGATCTCGTGTCAAGTTCGATATAAAATTAGCCATCGAGATAAAATCGGTTCGTAAATCTCCCAAAAAATGACACACACACACATATATATAGGTGAAAAAGAAACGGATGTGAGACGGGTGCATAGGTTCGTGGTTATAGAGCAACGCTGGGCTGTGTATATTATACCGCACAGCTGGGGGGGTCTGAACAAACAACTGAACAATAAACATTGTTCGAAGAAACAATAGTGTGAATTTGATTGCAGCGAGTCGTCGTGAAAACTCGGCCTGCGCGACTTGCACAGGTTGCAGTCTCTGTGCTGTTCGGCCTTTCGAAAGTTATTCTGGATCGTTTGGCGAAAAAATGTATATATATTGGATTCGGTATATCGTGGTAACGAAATTTCGGACGTGCTATATGCAGAACTTCTTATGTTGCGAAAATGTTTATCCACAGCAACTGTGTTTATATTGACTATGCCAGCTCATAAATGTCATTGTGGAATGTCGTTGAATCGAGTACCAAAGTAGTTTATAGGAAAACATTTTCAAATTTTGGGTAATACGGTTTTCATATTTTTCCAGCTTCGCGTACGTATGCAAAAAGCAAACTACATATACACCGTTCGATACGTCTACGTTCATAAACGTCGGCTATTCACCGATAATACCCTAAACGTAAAAAATGCAAACTTGATTCGGTATAATGCGCATATAACTGCCATCAAACTGATTTACGAGCCATTGTGAAGTGGCAAAGTCGCACTTTCAAAAACTTTACAGATTCGAAATTATTAAAATGACGCGTAGCTGCGTATCTCTGCGCGCCATCGGAACACACAAAGAGCGCGCTTCTGTTTTATTGATAAAAAGGCCTTTCTCCTTCACGAGAAAGCCAAAATTTAGAATTTCTTCATCGCGGAGTAGCGAGATAAAGAATTTCTGTTTATTTTATCGTCTCGTAGAAGAAAATGTCTATGCTGGCTGTAGCCGTTGCTTTCACGATAATTTAACACCCGAAGAAATTAAGAATGCATTCGCGGGGATACAAACGTACGCCGAAACTTTCGTTTTTTCGAAAACACATTTGGTATTCTCGATATTTACAACTGCGAGTACAGGTTAAATCAATACAAGTTACAAAATGTAGGTATAACGATTCCTTCCTCGTTCCTATCATATTTCCACTCTCGCCATAAGCCCTAAAAAGCTAAATTCTAAATATAATAATGTTATTTGATACCAGAGTTTCAGATTTGGTTAAAACTGTAACGATTGCGTGCCACCGCTGAGAAACTCCATAAAACGAAAATCTAAAAGGTCAGAATCAATTGCACACTGGACAGTAAGAAACCAGGTGTTTTACCGTACATTTTATTCATCCAACTCAACCCCTGGACAGAAATCCGCGCGCAGGTGCACAAGCAACGAACGATTACAAATAAAGTTAAAGTATATATATGTGCACATATAAGAAAGACAGGGAAAATATATAGTTTCTGATCGAGGACTACGATCTGTTACGTCTCGTGGAACTGTAAATTATCATTGCACATTCGCCGTTTTTCCTTTTTTTTTTCTTCTTTTCATCTTCAGACTCTCTCTCTCTCTCTCTCTCTCTCTCGGCTATACACGCGGCACAAAGCTTGAATTGCTAATCGCGCTAATTGTCCGCCGACGAGTCTCGAGTTCACCGGAGCTGACGCATGCAAAAGATCTCACGATGAAGCCTCGCTAATACGCGTGCGTGCGCGTGTATATACGAGCTCATGCGCGTCGCTGTTCCAAGGCTGCTCCAAATACTTTGGAAATAAGGAATATTTGACAATATCGCTTGTTCCTGGAACTGTGCGATATACAATGCGTTCGCGCGAATAACAATGGGCAAAGGAGCGCGAGACTCTGAAACTATACGAACAAAAATGCGCGCGTATGTGTGTGTGTGTGGGTGTGTGACCGAGTTGCGTGTCAAACACTGTATACCCGACTGTGCGTAAAAAAAGGTGGCAAAGTATATTTTGCAATTTTTAAAAAGGTCCTTTGTGTCTCGACGCCGCGATGCTAATCGTTCGATTGTAGATGGATAAAAATGTAATATAAGTATGTAGATGATGTAGAGTATTTAGTAAAGGATGTGCGAGTGAAATTTTGCACGAGTTGAAAAGATATACATACTTTACGATTTCTTATTACTTATAAATAATGAAGCAATAATTTTATTGTCTTATACTTATAAGTTATTCCCGAGTTTTCGTCATCTTTTCTATACACTCGAACAAATTGTACTAATTTTAATAAGAGATGTTAACCTATCGCAATACTTACTGCAAATAAGTCGTGGAATATAAATCCGATACTTAATTAGCTTTTATCGACTAATGCTGTAAGGCAATAATGTGTCTATATAAGTCTCTCTTAACTGAATTTTTAACACTGTGTCATGAGCTGCGGCTAAAACTTTAAAATGTCATCGTGTTTATTATTAGATGTACTTTCAAGAGTGTCTGAATCAAAAGAAGTTTTAACCTTCGAGTGAACTAATGCAAAAGGTGAGAAAACACACACTCGAACTCGCAACTTTTTATAACTACTAGACATACTTTTGAGGCGCGCTGATCTCGAGGACCCGTGGCTCCAAGGAGAATTCAAATATTCGCTGGCCTCATAACCCGAATACAATGATACAAATTTAATAACACGTTCTTATGCTTTTATAAAATTACTGTTGCATCCGACGGAAAGCAAATAATTCTTCTGGAGTAAATGAGCCTATGATGTGTCTTGACCGAGTTGGGCTGTTTCTACTGTGCCGCACATCGCCATCTCTGTATATCAAATACTAAAATCTAGACTAACGGCCAAAATGTGAAAAAAAGAGAAGAAAGAGCAGCTAAACTATTTCAATTTGCAATAACCCAAACGCAATATATCCAAAGACAGCTGACGAGGAAAAGTTCTTCTTAGCAGCTACATAGAATCTTCGACATTGCGGTCTCGGACTCGTGTGATGCAGCGCGAGCTAAATCCTGCGGTCTAAAATGGGAAGGATGCGCTAGAAACGCGTACAAAGCCTGTAAGCAAATAAGTATACAAAGCCAAGCTGTAGTATAGGTATCAAAATCCCCCCCGTGAAATTCGTGTCGGCAGAGAGCCGACCTCGAGCATACAAATTGGGTCGCCCCAAGAGACGCGTCAAAATCCTAACCTACACCTAAATAAGTGAACGATTCAGCGTGTGCACCGACGACGTTAATTGCAACGAAAAAAAAAAGAAAAAAAGAAGAAGAAAAAAACAACAACCTCATCTCCATAGATCATTGTTTGCAGATGATAAGGCGAGAGAGCGAATGTAAAGCAATGCAACATCCGTGACGGACTTCTATGCGCGATGTACAGTCATTGTATAATATATGTTACCTGATGCTGACGCTGAGCATTCCCTTTTTTCTTTTCTTTTTCTTCTTCTTTTTTGTTTCGAATAATGAGATTGACACCGATAATGGAAGACGAGCTGCGCTTTTCTGCAGTGGAGAGGTATATATGTCTTGGAAATATAGAGAATCCGCTTTTTTTTTCTTTTCTTATACGGCGGGAGGCTATGGGAAAACCGAATGGCGCTCTGACGTCATATTATGTGTATATAATGATTGTTGGGCGGGATATGCGAGAGCAGGCGTAGGTTGGGGTTCGCTTGGTACATATTTTTATTGTCGTCAAATTGTATGGTGTGATATATAGGGTGCGTTCGCCGCGCTGCGTTTCACTGATAATTAGCATTTTTGCGCAATCTTTAATTATATCGCTTGGAAATTTTTTTTTTTGGTAAAGTCTATGAAAATGAGGGTGTCACCTTTAAAAAAAAATCAGTTGCCTATTAATGTTTACCGCACTGAGAAAGGTTTGAACCGAATGCAGTTAAATCAAAACGTTGTGACTTCATATAGTTAAATCATCGCGCCAAGCTTCGATCTATACATATCTCTTGCACTGCATGAATCACGTTAATCGTTATCACCTTTATTAATAGCCCGCATTCACTATGATTTTGATATGAATTTTTATTGTACCCTATACATGCATATATTCTCAAGAATTCACAAAATTCTTAATCACTGTTATTACATGCCATTTTATAATGACAGCGATATATCTGCGAATCTCGATCGCCTCAAGTTGCCTCTCTTTAAATTTAATATTTTTTCTTTGACTACATATTTCGAGAGAAATGCTTTTTACAAAATTATCTTATTGTACAATACCTACACTATATACACTTAAAAGAATCGTATCTGCACACATTAAATCAATTTGTACTTTACGCGAATCCACTTATAGTCCTAATTTCGCATATGAGTATCCGGTACAACAAGCTGCATCATGAAACATTTTTTCGACGCATCGCATTCTATCTCGGCTCTTACACATCCCACAATTTATATACGTTCCAAAATGATATAAATCTTCTTGACTTGGATTAAAAAAACACAACCGAGCGAGATCGATTTCCATAATATAACCGAGGTGCATAAGTGTCGAGCATATCCCGAACTTCCGCGTTTCTCGAGATATCAATGACTCCGTGTCCTCCTTATACGCCAACGCCTATAAAAGAAACGACAGACACCACAACAACGAAAAAAAAAGGGAAAATCTCCTTGGATCTTCGATTCACCCATCGCAGCGCAAACATCGTTAATCATCGCTGGCTCGAAGGCGACGAACTTTATTGGGTGAAAAAAAGAAGGAGATGCACTCGCAGCTTGTTAGTCGTGTCCGATGATTGCAGCCAAATCGATGCGGGTACATCGGGCGAGACCTTGAGATCTTCTTTAGCGATGCTTTATAACGCGTATACGCTTATATAGGTTTATAAACGTATGGCCCCACGTCCAGACGATTATTCTCGAAAAGCGCCAAGAGAGCGACAATGGATATAATGTCATAAATATTTTTAACGATTTGCAGGTTTTTTCGACGTCGCGCGCGCACGACTCACGCTCAATGGATATATTGCTTCTTTTATATACTTCCTTTCGTTTCGAGCTTTGCTTTTTTTGTATACACACATTATGTCTACTTTTTTTTTCTTCAAGTCCGTAAATTTAGCCTGGCATTTTTAGCGTTGATTCGATTCAATTGTGCCAATAAATAATTGCAAGAAATATAATTATTGATTTCAAATGGAAAATAATAGTCTAGGCTATTTAGGACATACGTGTAAAATTTGCAACAAAAAAGAAATGAAGTATTTTAAGCGGTTAATGTACAAATCGCAAAAGAACTGTTGCAATGTTTTTCCAAATTTCAATAATTAGGTTCGATAATATACCATACACCTATATTTCGCAAGGTCTCGCGTTTTGAAACTATATTGAATAACGTTTCAGTGCTCGATCAAACAATCAATTAATTATTAAACATATAGAATCTTATCCCCCTTTCAAGCTCCTTTCTCATCGCCTTAATATATACACGTTCGCATAAGATGTCTTATCTCGCGGCTTCATACTCACACACACACACACACACACTGCACACGTGATATTAGCGTAGAATAAAAAGTCGCAAGTCAAATTTGCAAAGCACATAAGCGCCGCAGCAGCGCGAATCGCGTGATGCATCCTCTTCGTTGCGTATAATATATATTTGCAAACTGTATGTATAACGAGTATAAACAGTGTAGCGTAATATAAGATCCGCATAATCGATGACCACTTAGACGCACGAAACTATTAAATCAGCTACGGATAATACGAATGTTTCTTTGTATAAAGGCAAGGATCCCAAATTGCTTTTATTATATGAACGAGAGATAAATGTATATATATATACATATTTAATAAAATGAAAATATAAATTAACTAAACATATGCGCACGTAAGCTAATTATTTCATTGATATACATTATATATATATATATATATTTAATAAAACAAACGTTGCCCTTTTGTTCCTGTGTCTTCTTCGCCAATTCGCGATTGTATTTTTTTTTTAATATTATAACCATTATAATCACGTACGGAATAAACGCATACTTGGTGCAGGAAATAATTAGCTTATGTGATCATATGTTTAGTTAATTTATATTTTCATTTTATTCTCCGTAAATTGATTTTGAAACATAGAGATTGTTTGCTGTTTTAAATATAGCATAATCTATTGTTAGCGAATAAGATATATATAGGATAAGGAAATCGTTAGTTGTTGAAATTGAAATGAGAAGGACATGAAAGATTTTATAAGACTTTATAAGATCATCGAAATCACTTGGAATCGCAGCTCATTTATTAAATAAAAATATATTTAGCCGTATATAAGCGCTTATGATTGTTACGAAATAGCTAATTCCCTATTTCATGACAATCATTAAAATTCTAATCCTGAATCCCATGACACAATCGACTCATGAAACTGTCAGATTTTCCGCTAAGGAAAGTTTCCGGAAATAGAGGATTTTAAGTGGAAACTCGTTAAAAGAAAGCGCCGCTTTGATGAAATGCGATAAACGCGATGTGTCAACGTAACAGCTGCAATCTTTCAATTTGTGTATTAGTTCCTTTCGTAAGATTCATTCATAAACATCGGTTGTGTACAAGAAATTCTTAATCGACTTTTCCAAAGAATACAAATTCCTAAATGCTAATCCGTTTTATCTAAACGTAAAAACACTCGCTGAAGTTCAAAAAAAATATTTCGTACATTTGTCTGAAAATTTTAAATTATTTAGATTTAAGTAGATACCTATAAAAATATATTGAATATTGCAGTTCTTTTAGCTGATAAACAAAAACAACTACAAATTGATTCTTAACTACCATAGCATTTGTAACTTTTATGACATGCAATTTCGTATTTACTTCTTTAACGTTTACGAAATCTTAGCTGTAAGAAAAAAAAAAATGACGATTGAAAACGAAAAATTCTTTGTAAAAAAAAAGGATTATTTTAATACATTCCAACTATATACAATAAACAATTTAAAACAAATAAAGATAACAATTAATTATGAAACTCTTGGTTCAAACAATTTCCATACGCCGCAACTCTTTATCATAAACTCTATCCACAGCAACAATTACCGAGCAATAAATAAGCGGCAATAAAAGTTAAGGAATATAACTCGATCACGTAAATGGTATTACGAGATACGGCGTTGATCGGTTGAAAATATATATATATATATGTATAAAGAAATTGAAATGCATAGAATGTATAAAAGCCGCAGTCGAATCGTGTATATACACGCGCGAAGAGAAGATTCCTCGGTCGAAATGATCCGTTTATGGACGAGAAATGCCGGGAGTACCTTGAGCCAGATAGCGACCGAGTAAAAGTAGCTAATCTTCTTCCATAAGACTCTCCGACAGAGGAAAAAAAAACTACAAAGATGGCAAGACGATCGGACGTCTATATTTATATTTTTTTTCGCATTCGTCTACCTTTCGCCGTAAACTGGGATTGCTGAATTCGTTGGTAAAAAAAAAGGATGTCAATGCTTGTAAATGCTCTGATCAATACACAATGCCTTTACATCATTCCGATTCTAACTTTGTTTAAATCAGAAAAAAAAATAATGTAGGTTAGTGTCAATAAATTATGAACGATTGGTGACAAGTTTATGTGACTGTTTATTTTTTGCTGTAGATAGGCCAATTTACAATCTCAAATTAAAACATGTTTTTGACTACATTGTTAATATTTGTGCAAAGTAAAACCGCAGAAACACTATAACCGATATCGACGAGTAAAAAATTATTGATTAACAGCATGTCGAGATCAAAGGTTTGGAGTTTTTATTCTATCAATACGAATAAGAGCAAATTAACGTCTTATTGGTAAAGTTGTTATTAAAAGCGATATACAAATCTTTAATATTAATGTATTAATTAAGAATATGAAAACTTATTGTACTATAAAAATAGAATCTTATGTATTCTCAAAATGGAACAGATAATGTTATTCATTAACAAACTTTAGAACTTTATAAAAAAAAGTATTCATTACCTACATACTCTTATGAATATTTATATAGATTATATTCTTCCACGAACGAAAATTCGGTTAACCCGTAGAAAAAAAAACAAAAAAGTACGATTGTGTTATCATTTTGTTCGCAGGAAAGGTGTAAAAAATAAGAAAACAATTTTTTTTACGTAAATAATGACAGTTTAATGACAACATAACGTATACAATTATAATTATGACATCTTTTTTCGTTTCTTAAAAGAATTTATTCCCATTCATCCTTCCACTTACTCTCCCAATCGCTTTCATTCTCCTCATCAAACTTTTCAATATCTTTCCTTAGGTACAAAGTTCAGGGCAAATATCAGTGGAAATATGTAATTTTATATTTTTCATCCTTTCCTCGTTGAGTTTTTCTTCGCATACACTATAATAGCAGCAAGAGTATACCATGCGCGAGAATTACCTACGTGTAAAGTAACGTCCATAATATATCGCGTCAGTCAAAATCGCCGCTGTACCCGCAGCTTCCGTTTTTCTCCTTTTACATATTTTTATCCCTTTCGTTCGAATGTATATCTCACTTTCTCAAAAAAGTATATTTCTTTTACTGTAAAATCATCAACGTATATACTAAAACATATAAAGAAGCGCAAGAAACGCTCGAATACAAGGCTAAAATAAACGAAAAACTTTTTTCTTCTTTTTTTTTTTTATTATATATACGTCAAAACGACTTTTCCAGCACTTAAATCTCACACTTGCACACATTGCACTTGATACCTTGCAGTAACTGCACGCGGAAAAAAAATGTTCTTTTTTGTTAGAACGCCGTGCAAGTACAAAAATGATCAGCTTAAAATCATTTCTCTCTCGCTTTCGCTCTCTCTCTCTCTCTCTCTCTCTCGCTATCTCGCATTAAAATCTTATCGCATCAATTTTGAATTAGAATTATTTACAACAATCGCAGACCAGGCTACTTTCGAGACATCCAGTCGTCGTATAGGTTGTTTTTTCTATGCTTTTCTTTACTGTTGAGACCTTCTAAGTAATTTGGGTTTCAATTCTATTTACTACAGCCCCGTTGACTTGATAATGCATTAATAATTAATAGTCACAAGGCGAAATATGTCAGTTAGGATAAGTCTGACGAGACGCACTCTGCTTTTTTTCTTGTATTTCTTTTTTTATTAGTAAAAAACTAGAAAAGGCTTATTAGAATTACTTATTTATCGAATTTCGTTCAACGGCACCGGTATATTACGTCGCACTCCTTGAGACATTGTCGTAGTTGGTCGCAGACTTCAAATTACGCTCTTTTTTAATTCAGACGAACGCAACAATACTTCGTGTTTTATCGTGCAATTTGCCTTTAATTTACAATGATTTTAAACAACGTACCGATTACTTATTTATACATTGTAAGGATATGTTAAATACCAATATGTTTATCCCCATACTGACATTATCTATTTAATTAAAATTATTATATTATAAACAATCTTAAAATATAATTTGTTTCGCTTATATATGTCTATATTATTAATAAAAGTGAAATAACATAAAATTCAAGTGATTGCTTTATGCTTCTATTAAACATAAGTTTCCAACTATAAGTGTTTTTTTTTACAGGAACTCATTTATTATCAAATTTCAGCTGGAAAACGTTAAAAAGAGGTTGATAAAAGAATCTTATTAGACAATGATAGCCATATTTGGCCTCCTCCTAATGTTTACATACTAATAATAATAATTGTAATTAAATACACTTTATCGGTAAGGTAGAATCTGTCATGGTACCCTACATCCCCTTAAGTTCAGTTAAGTATCTACGTAATTTTCTAAAATATAATATAATCAACGGATTTCAGCCAATCGTTAATTAGCGCCAGAGGAAAAAATAAAGAATATGGGAATGCAACATATGTCAGCCTGGCTCCGTTATTATCTCTCTTTCCTATCCAGCACAAAATAATGACGGATTAGTACGAGTATCAATTACTCTTCCTCCTTCCCCAGCTTCGCGAAAGTTATGTATGCTCTTCTTTCCAACGAGCCGAACCTGTCGCATTATGCGTTTCATTTTTTCAACGTTTCAAGTTTGCTGTGTATGTGAATACATATATTTATATATATATAATCGCTCTTGAATACGTTGCACAGAGTCTTCTTCATCATAAATCCAAGATCTTTAGCTGCTGCGTGTTCTGTTTTTTTTTGTTTACGTTTATTATTTAAATAACTGTGTAGCATAGCAATATCGTACAACTTGAGTTGAGAGTAGGGTGTTTTTTTTTATCTTAATCGCGACTCGAAGAGACGTATCCTCTTTTATGTTTAGCTGTTTTTTACATCAATCGCTGGCTATTGGGCGATGCGAACTGCTGTTGCGGATTGCTAATCGGCTGGCCGGGCATCACTTGTGACATGTAGGACACGGGTACGCCAGAGCCAGTCTGCGCTGGAAATCTGTTGCGATGCATTAATAGACTAAATCTTTACTTTTAGTAATGCACACTTTTTAAGAAAATTTTGTTGCATTCTTAGAGTTAAAATCAAATTTGGAGTAGTTTTCTATTCTTAATTATAAAGCAACTGAACATGTAAAAAGATAACAAAAAAATTACAACATAAACACTTATACTAGAGAATATTTAGAATAAAATTTATTGTATTCAAAGTTTAGTTACAAAAGAAATTGAAAGAAATAACAGAATATAGAAACAAGAGTTGGTTGAACACTTATTTTTTTTAATCACAAACTTTTTTCTACAAATGAAAAAGTAAATATTATTCTGCAAAAGTAAGTCTTATTAGGCTGAAGTATTTTGAATTTTTCAAAACAAAGATTTCAGATTAGGAATGTATACTACATTTTGCTTAAGAATGAAACAACGAAATCGAAAATATTTATCCATAAATATGATTAACTTATTGATTGAACAAAGATAACTTATACTTTCATTTCACAATAGTTTCTTTTCAAAATATAGCTAAAACTATAATCAGAATATTCAATGATATCATTAAGACTATTATTTTACTAAAACATTCATTGAATATTAAACTTTGTACCTAAATCACCAAAACCTGAGTTTTAATTTATTAACTATTTTATTAACTGTAGTATTGATATTTATCCTAAAAAAAAAATAAAAACAATTTTTATTAAAGATAAGTCAGTGTAATGATAAAAAATATAAATTTGTTTTAATAAATGCTAATACAAAACAACAAGTTAATAAATTACATATCATGTAAAAAATTACAATTTAGAGAGTACAACAAATGCAATATATATTACAATAATTACCCTTGCTGTGTATAAGGAATGTTGTTTTGATTAGGTGGTTGTAACTCTGGACGCGCTTCGGGTGGTACTTGGCGCATTCCCGGTATATGAAAATGGTGAGGTAATGTCATCGATGATAAACTTGATGCTTCGTCTTGCGTGCTGATTAACTCTGCAGTCGGTGGAATACTTGTATTGAATCTTGGTTGTGGACCAGGGATTATTTGAGATTGTGGTCCAGTTGGCACTCCATTATACAACTAGCATAAAATTGTTGATACATAAATTTTATAAATATAACATAACGTTCATGTAGAGATGAATTTCTATGTGAAAACATTATTTTGATAAACAGTAATATTTACATGCTGGGGTGTTCCTTGTGGATGTCCTTGTGGATGTCCTTGTGGATGCACTTGTGCAAGCCCTTGTGGATGTCCTTGTGGATGGCCTTGTGGAAGGCCTTGTGGATGCCCTTGTGGATGTCCACCTTGAAGATGTCCTTGTGGATGTGGATATGGATAAACCATTTGTTGAGGAGGCATTTTAGGTTGTGTGTAACTCGATATAGCAGGCTCACGCATTAACATGTGATATAAGTTCAATGCTTCTACTAAATCAGAACTCAATTGAGTGAGCTGTGCATGTTGTTTGTCCACCTTCTCCAAAGCAGTATCAATCAATGGCCCCATAGCAGTAGCTTGTGCTAATAGAAAGAACAAAATTTAATGATTTTTTTTTATTGCCTTCCTTAATTCATATATAAATTAAAAATGTATTTTCTATACCTTCTAAATCGAGCATTTCTTGTGGGTCGGAACTACCAGATTGAGGATCAGATTCATGTAACAGATTTAAAAGTCTTTCCATTTTTTGCTCATCGATTTCTACCTCTACAACTTCTGGCTCTTTTTTTACAGTTTTTTTACAGTTCACTTCAACTTCTTCAGAAAATTGAACTGACTTTTTGCTATTACTTTCTAGTTCTAAAAACAACACATTCAAAAAGTTACATTTTTATCTTTAAGTATTTGAGTTTCGTCATTGAAGAAAATTGTACATACTTGTAAATTGTTCCGGTTCGACAGTCAAATCGGCCGTGACGAAATTGGAAGGGAATAGGCCGTCACCTTTCTGAGTACTTCCTTTCCACCAATTTGGATCAGAATCATCCAAAATGTGAACTAAAACAGGGAAATAATAATTTACATGAAATTAAAATTGATTAATTTTGATTTTTAAAAGATATATAATGTTTATAATTTTACTGATTTCTCCTGCTGCGAATGTTAACTCATTATCCTCTACAGCTTCGAAATCGTAAAGAGCTTTCACTTTTCTTCCTTCTGAATTAGCTGAAGAAGCCATTGCTGCATTTACAATCGGATATAGACTAGTTGATTTCTTGGTAGCAGGAGAGCTATGTGAAATTGTTGATGGCTTAGAACTTTCTTTAAGTGATAATTCAATAGCTAAAAATAAGAACAAATAAATAAAATATAATAGTCATACCTACTAAAACTTACAAATATATAATTATAATAGTGTATCTCAAATTACCTTTTGCTATTTCTTCTTCTTCTTGAGAACTTGTCACAACATTTGGATCTTTATTAATCACGTAAGACGGCTTTGGCTAAAAATTAATTTATAAAGGTTAAATGAGTTGTATGGTACTTTTAAAAAAATTTATAGTTTTTATAACTTTTTTTTATTGTTAATCATTTTTGAAAACAAAATATACCCCAAAATAAGTGTATAGTTCCTTAGTTTATTTACTATCTACAATAATTTTGTCAAGAAAATGTATAAATTAACTTACTCCATCGGATACTGCAGAAAAATCATGACCCTCTGCCTTCAATGTTTGATAAAGACACGGAATCAAATTTAATTGAGGATCTGTCTTGAAATCACCTTCTGCCCATTTCTTCAATAGTAATTTTAATTTCTCATATATTTTTGGTTGATTACGACTGCCAGTAATAAGTTTCCTAAACTGACTCTCAAATTCCCTTGATGCAATTTCTAAATGAAACACTTTTCCGCAATTACTGGAACAAGCATCTAACAACTAAAAATAATATAATAAATTTTTAAATTATTAAACTAATATAACATGATATTTTTCATCTTGAAGAAACAAAACAAAAATGTCTTTGTAAGCAGATTTTGTTACATATTCTGATGCAACATTTAATTGTATAACTGTTTTTTATTAATTAATATGTAAATTGGGGTAAGTTTCAATAATATTTAACATTAATAAGTATCTATAGCTATGATACTTACAGTTATGGCAAGTATCACAATATGTGGATCTTGGACAGAAAGTCTCCTAACTATGGAGCGAAGACAGTCTTTAGCGCTTAGCGATGAGGTTCCTACCTTGTCGCATATTTCCATAATCAGTCCCCAATCCTCTGTAGTACTCTTCGGACTGGTTGCTTTTTCTAATATCAAGATAATAAAATTTTAATAAGAACATACCGGACACTTGTCCTATCCCAAACTAACTTGCAAAAAATTTACACAGTTTAAAAGTTTTATATATAACAATTACACTTAGTTTTTTAAAAGAAAAATGAAAACAGTTTTCAACCACATTAATCCAATTAAAAAAAGAAATTTTCAAGTCGCTGTCCTCTAAAAATTTCACGTATTGAATTTGACACATGGAAAAAACTTTAGTCTCGTCGTTCATTGTTCCCGATGAGAACCCAGCAAATCAAAAAGTGCGTATATCAGAAACAAAGGAAACGTCAAACGCACGTATAGGTGCAGGGAAAACAAAAGGAATATAAATAAGGAAAGATGGAATTTCATCCATCCTCACCGACGTCAGCGTCGAAAGGTGAACCGTACAGAAAGTTCATCATTTTTGCGAGCTAGTGAGATGACACAGGACGTTGCAGTTGTTTCTCCCGAACAAATTTCCAGAACTGTCACAGCAGCTCGTCTCCTCTTCCACTTTCGCTAAGCATCCAGCTGATATTCACCCTCGTAAACAGCAATTGGATGACTAATAACATTCTAATCTGCTGGTCGAAAGAGCCATCTTTAATCTTTTCCAGTTTTTCCCTTTCCTCCTTCCGCACCCGCGACTGCTTCTGCCCTCTGCCCTGTCGACTAATCGCAACACGTCAAAATTTAATTAGGTTGATGGCTGACGGTCTGAAATTGCGCCACACACTTTTCACATTATACCTTTTTTTATTTAATTAAGGTGTTATGAAGGATTTATGATATTCTTTTGTTTTTAAAACTTTGTCTGCCAAAATTTTGCGATTACTAAAAGTATTTTCCACCTCATTTTTAGCTGATTATTTCTGAATCGGACGGTCACTTTACGTCAATAATCATCAATGTAGTCTTTTAGATAGGAATAGGGTGTCAGGAAAATTGGTAGTCCGACTCCGAACACTCCGGACTCCGAAAGAACTGATATGACTTATGAGAGCGAGCCAGCGAGCGGAGAAATCTTCTTGAAGCCTGCAACTTGCTGAATGCTGATTACTGATCTCAGCTCGCGGCCCGTTGGAGTGACTCACGAAGTCATTCACGATGTCACGAGACAATAAAAATATTGTTTCAATCTCAATGATACCTATATCATATATATAGTATATAATATCTATATGTGATATGAAATAACAAGCACACATTTATTCCTTATAAGTATGGTGTGAATGAATGATGGCTGAACAAAATTGTACAAGAGATAGGTAGCTGATCCCCACAAATTTTAAAACAAATGCAGAATTTGGAAGTTTAAAATTGAATTTAAATATTTAATTTATGACGAAGAGACTTTTTAGTTGAACGTTTGTTTATACGCTAAAATTTTATTTTACCGAAGAGAAATCAAGTATGTATGACATCGTATAATAATTATTTACAAATTAGATTTATATTGCTTTTCTCTAATGATAAAAAATATGAGTATTGATAAAACATTTATTATCATATCTACTTAAATCTTACCATCTATTAGGCTTTGAGTTGGTCTGAAAATAGATAAAATCTTGTCATTTGATTATACCTATATATACATTCTCATAGATCTCTAGCTAACTTCTAACTGATTTTAAATTTAAATGATTTGTTATTAATAATTAGTAATATTTTTCTATCAAATTTCTGTTATCAGTTCTGTTATCATGGAAAAAGCTGATAAAATAAAATTAATAAGAGATTCAGTTAAAAGTTATCCAGATTTTCCACAACCAGGGATTATGTTTCGGTAAATATACAATTTTATATATCAACTATCTTTTTCAAATAGATAATTTTTTAAATCCTTTCAGTGATGTATTTGGAATTTTCAAAAATGTGGCTGCTATGCAAGCAATGAAAGAGTTATTAACAGGCCATGTGGCTCTACTAAATGTTGATTTCGTTGCTGGTCTAGATTCAAGAGGTTTTCTATTAGGCCCAATGATCAGTTTGAAATTAGCGAAACCATTTATTCCAATTAGAAAAAAAGGAAAACTTCCGGGTAAAATTATACAGCAAGAATATACTTTGGAGTATGGAGAGGTAACTTTTTTGTTTTTAAAGAAGTAGTAAATCATTTATTTTTAAATTTTATTCCCAACTCTTATAAAAAGGCTGTTTATCTTTTATTTACATAATAAATAAATATTAATTATCTAATTTTACTGGAACTTTCTAAAGCTACAATAACATACAGTTTTAATTTTAATGCATTAATGAAGATAAAAAATTTATAGGATGCACTAGAGATTCAAGTGGATTCTATACAAGGAAAAACGAGGGCTCTTGTTGTGGATGATTTGTTAGCTACTGGAGGTAAATAAAAGTTATTAATCAAAGTAAAAGCTTCTCTTAGAAAAATTACGTACTAAAAATCTATGTTTGTGTAGGCACTTTGTCAGCTGCTGAAAAACTCGTAAAAGCAGTTGGTGCTACGGTTGTTGAATGTGTAGTCATAATGGAATTGAAACATTTGAAAGGACGGAGTCAGATAGAAGCTCCTGTATATTCTTTGATACAATTTGATAGCTAAACTTTTTGATGCAAATGGTCCAGTGTCCTTTTACAATAAATTTTTTATACTATTAAAAAAGCTTATAAGCAATATTTTTGTAAAAAAATTGTAAAATTATTGAAAATAATACAGAGTTTTTAATATATTGAATATAATACGACTAGATTATTTTTAATTGATCCTATATACATAAATGTTAGTAAATGTTATTTAATTCTAGATTTCGTCCTTGACTTATTGTGTAATGTAACAAGTAAGTTTTGCACTTCAAATTCTAATCTGTCCACTTGTTCTTGAAGCATTTTACAATTTCTCTGTTTGCTTTTTCTTCTTTTTCTTTCAAATTCAGAACTAGATCTTCGATCACTAACATGTCCATTACATTTTACATCATCCCTTAAGCACTTGTCAGGATCCAAATCTTTGGTTTCTTTTCTTGCATATTCTAATAGCCTCTCATTCTCTTGCATTTGGTTCTCATAACATTTGCGAAGTTCTATAAAATGAAAAGATAAATTGAAGGTTTAATATAAATTTTCAAGTAATCATATCAATATTCGATAAAAAGTTACCATTTAATCTCATTTCATGAACATATTTTACAAAACGCTCGCTTTCTGTCCGCAGTCTTTTTTTCTCTAAGAGTTCCATAGCATGCAGTTGAAATCCTCGTAATCGACGCTCTTTTTCATGCTGTTTCTTTAAATTTATATTTCGTATTTCGTCTGTCAAATACTTTGGAAATTCATAATGCAAAAATGGTGGGTAAGGTCCTTGATTTGGTATGGTAGTAATATCATTTCTAGAGAAAAACGGACAATATTTAATAAAATAATTATCTAAAATTATATTATTCAATTTTTTATATTCTTACTTAAGATATCGATATGGGTGTATTCTGTGAGGTGTCTCACAATCTAGTTTGTGTGCAATTTTCAAAATATTTTTAATAGAAACATGTCCTGGAGTTTTATAAAATTGTTGAAAATCTTCTACAGTGCGAAGATTTAAAGTAATAGTTTTACGGTATGTAATGTTGTAAGCTACTGCACACATTAAAATAAACCAAGGTTTCCGAATAGAAAGTAAATGATCCCACATAATCATCCAGTCATTTGTTGACAGCACTTCACTCAACATAGTTTGTAGTAAAGGCCATGCATAGTCTGTAGCTGTAAGCCCTCGTTCACAGAAGTAATTAAATAGTGATGGATCTGCTTCTAATAAAATATTTTCCATCATACCCAAAATATTAAGAGGTGGCAAAGGATGGTATTCAAACCACTTTTGACAATAGTTCATTAAAATAAACAGGGATGCCTCAAATTGAAGAACAGGATTTTTCTGCAAACAATTAAAATAATTTAAAATTACAATAATTATTTGTATATAAATAAATCGGAATAAAATAGTAATTGATTTAAATACTGTACATTGTAATAAAGTGGTCTATGTAATATTTATAATTTAAATGCAAGTTAAGGAATGATCATATTCAATATTGGTTCCGATCTATTTACATATTTTATAATGAATAAAGTTTTTACCTGAAATATATTTAAAAAAGGTTCAACCAGTTTTGGTAAAAATGAACATTCTTCAAGAATTGGACACCAATGAAGCAAGCAACTTAATATTGTTCCTAGAAGAGTATTTTTACTCTTGTTATACAAAGGACCACTGCTTAACCATTTGAATATTCCTTCATGTGAAACTTTATTTGATAAATCAATATAAGCTTGTCTATTATTAGGTAATTCCATTAATGTAGTCCAAATTAATGTACGGTGTTTTTCAGGATACTCTCCGAATTCTTTTAATATTGGCAATATCCTTTCTAACTTTAATTCCTCTTTTATAGCATCGCTGACACACTTTAAACCATTTTCTGCTTTCTGTACATGAGATTTCTTTTGTTCTTTTACTTTTTTAACATCAGAGTCTAATTTTATATTTAGTAATTTATCTAAAAGAACAATACTTAGAAAACCATTTTTGCTAATGCATACTAGATAACATCCTTTATTTGAAACTGCTATTTTTTTTATACTATTTTCTGATTCACAGCAGTTTTCAATCAAATTCGATGTTGCTAAACTTATAAATTTTAATTTGCAGTCCGATGTGAGAACTGCTATTATGGAATTGGCTCCTCCATCAAGTGGCATTGTAACCACAGATAATTGTCGTCCACCATTAAAATTTTCATACAGATCTACAGCTTTTAGTAAATCCCATCTTGATGTATTAAATACTAGTATTTTGCTTTGTAAACCACAAACTATCATTGCTCTACCATCTTTCGTAAAGTTAAAGTCTTTAACAACCTTTATTCCATACCTTTGTATGTCAATTCTTTTATCGTTATTGAATTGTTGAAAAATCCAAGCTTGAATTATATTAGTCTGATATAAAACAGCTATCACTCCAACACTTGAAAATATAGCTTTCTTAATAATAATATTTTTAGTATTTAAACGTAACTGATGAGCCTTGCAGTAAGATTTATTTTGCCATACTATAACTTCTTTATTCGAAGATGTTAAATAATAATTTTTGTAAAATGATATGTTTGTAGGTGGTGCTGTGTGACCAGCTAATGCACAGAAATCATAAATAGCATTTAACTTGAATACTTTGATGTTAGTTGAACTTAAACCAACTAAAAGTTCATTTTTATCTATAGGATTAAACGATAGAAAAGTACTTATTCCAACGCTGCCTAATTTTCTGAAAGCTGGAGAATCAGATAAATCGATGTGATAAGCAATACCATTGTTATCAATTGCAACAAGAGCTTCATCATCGTTGTCAAAAGCGCATTGAGAAAAATTAATTGTTGCTGGACAGTGACAATTTCCGTAAGCTGATTTAATTTCCAACCGATAATGATTTGGGCAGGAACTCTTTTCTAAATCTGTCCACTTTTCTTGAAGCATCTTGTAAGAGGAAGTAATAACTTGGTGGTAACTAGTAACTGGTTTACAAAGAAAGTGGAAAGTATAACGTGTTCCAATTAGATGTTAAACTTCATATTATTTTCAGAAATAAACGTTTAAGCCACGATTGCAAATAGAATTCAAACATATTTTAGTAGCATCATTGCATATAAATGCAGTTTATATATTTATAACTACAATAAACAAACTCTCTGTCAGCTGTTCACGACTTGACGTAGATGAATTTAAAATAGGACTCGGTTTCTCTTCAAGTACAGTGTTGCCATTTTATAGTTCCGTAGTTAGCGGCGCGAAAATGGCAGCGCTTGTAGTCTACAAGTAATTGTCTATACCTATAGATATAGTTTCGAATATGTTAAAGGGTGATGAAAGCCTTATAGAGAAAATAAGAAACATGGCAACATCGTCCACGCTATCTGTACTTTTAAACCAAACGTCGGTTATGTTTGGACTTGAATTGCTGATTTGTCACTCGGAGTAAGTAATTTTATAATCAGATCTATTGCATTTTTAAAGTAAATTTATATCATTTCGGAGTATACTTAAAGAATATTACTTAAGAATTAATTTATTATCTTACATTCAAGAATTCAAGTATAAATCATTTTTTCTGTACTTAACCTAGTGTTATTTGATTTTTCTTTTTAGGAAACTTTAACTTAAAAAAGTTAAAATGCCAAGAACCAAACAACGGAGGGTTAAGCAGAGCAATGCTAGTTATGAACAGATTGTTCGAGACTTCAATAGATTAGTTCAATTAAAAATTCATAAATTAGAACTGGATTGCAAGTCAGCACATCAGAAGTTTAGTGCATCCATGCAAGTTGCACTCAATCGCTATCCTACACAAATTCAAAATTTAACATTACATAAGCTTTTAACTATTGAGGAATCTCCACAAAAGGAAAACATCCCTTTAAGAGTACCAAAGGATTCAAAAAGTAGTGTATCAAGTAAAAATAAAAAAAGGATAACTACAGTTTCTGATGATGGCTATCAAAGTGAATCAATGGGAAGTCAAGCATCTAAACTTAATTCAGTAATGAAACCTAGCACCAGAAGTTCATCACAAAATAAAAATAAACAGAGTTCGCGAAGCATATCACAAGACAGAAAATCAAAATTGAATGCTGTTAATAGTATGCAGAAATTCAAGACAGATCTTATGAAAACACCAATGTCTAAACCAATGAATAATTTTGTAATAACTCCAAAAGTAAGATTGAACTCTGCTATAAATGTTTTAAGGAAACCTAAAGATGGAGAGATGGTTTTTAGCACTCAAGGTAGTCCATTATTAGTATCAACAACAGTAAATGATAGAACAGCTAACATCAATGTTCCATTACGAAATGGAAATATTATGTCGCTACTGCCCTTCAATGAAACATCTCTTACTGACAACTTACATTTGGATGATGAAACAAAGAACCAGTTGAAAATTCTACAAAGCCATCTTGCAAAAGTTTTAGATTAATTATTTTTAGCAATTATTGGATTAGATAATTTTTCATTTCTCATAAATTAGACTATTATATAAGTTATATTGTATTATAAGCTAATGTAATACAAGTTTTAACTAATTAGATAAATTAAAATGACTGTTCATAATTGTGATTGATAGTGAACTTATTCCTATATGTTTGTGTGGAAAGATTAATTTTTAAGAATGTAATTTTGAATACTTTTATACCTTAAGATTTGTAATAAGTAATAAATAATATTTTTCTATTGAATTGTTTACATTCTTTTATTCTATTAGATTATTTTAATAATTAATTAGGTACAACTAATTATAACATACTATTGTATTATATAATGATAAAAATACAGATTTAAATTATACATGTGATTATAGTGAAAATTCAGTAACAAAAGTCCAGTTATTTATTTAGTTTGAGACGATTAAAATATTTCAATCTATAATTAGGTATAACTTATATTGTGTTCGTATACAATATAATTCATATTATCGCGGGACGCGGTACTTACTTTTTTGGACAAAAAAATAATCGAATGAGTGAGGGTTATTTCTCCGTTATATGGCGTTTCTGAAGCGGCGCTTCTGCCGTCTGCGTCATTAGGACGCTGGACGTGTCTACATGATGCTATTGCCAGTTTCTTATGCTGACTTTGCGTAGCGTCATTTTGCCTTACTTATAAATTTATCAGTTTTAGTTGGTTTAGTATCATTATAACGTAATTATATAGATTTATTATAAATATTTATAAACATAGTTCTTTATTCTAGTTTAATGACCATTTTAATCTAACTGGCTACTCATTTCCTGTGAACGATTCTTACTGACCAATGGAAATACAGTACCTATACGTACTCGTCTACAGTAATCGTTTTGACTTGTCCAAAATCTTTCAACTGCTTAGGCCTTAGTTTAGTATGTTCCAAGTCTTCAAAAGAGTATCGTGACTATTTAAGACATGTTTAGTGAAATGTTTTGTTTCGTACACAGAAGGCTGTAGAATTTTCTAGTATTGTTCGCACGTAGAGTATTTATTTATTTTAATATTGTGTTAGATTTTGGTCAAGCTCGAGTCTTACGACTCTTTTAAAATGGTAAGTAAATTTGGAAATGCTATGTTTGTATTTTCTGCAGTTTTAGGTCTATCGAAAAGATATACATCAAAATTTATACATTTAGCATTAGAGTTTGATCTTATGCTTAATAGCTCATAGAATCTATTCAAATATATTAATAATCTGCAGACATAAAAAGACTTTTCTATTCTTAACCTCTGAAAATGTTTGAACAGTATATTTATGTAAATATTCATTATAAATTTGCCAACTTATTATTTTTAATTACTTCTATCAATAATGCTTACTTATAGTCTGTGGCCGAATTTCTCAATGGACTGCCTTCAATCGATGAAAACAATTTCGCAAATTTTCACACTGACAACGGTAACAGGACCTGTGTAAAAAGACCATCTGTATATCTTCCGACAAAGGATTACCCTTCTGAACAAGGTAAAATTTTTATTATTTTATTAATTCTGCGTAAAGTTTTAAATCTATAATCAGCATTTTTTTTTCAGTTATTGTAACAGAAAAAACAACAATTATTTTAAAGTACCTACACCAGAGATGGGATAAAAATGTAAGAATTTTATATAGTATACTAATATTTTAAATGTAAATTATTTGAAATGCTAAACACTGTGTACGTCAAATTTATAGAGTACAGAAAGGAAACGAGAGTTGTTGGCCAACAATGGAGACTCACCGGAAGTGCGGAGTAAAAGACCTCGATTGGATATCAATAATGCGTTATAAGTACATTTAGTTATTTCTATGCGTATCATATTTTATGAACTTGGATACAAAATTGAACATAAAAAAAGCACAATTGTATAAAACGATTACCTGTTAACAACAATTTGTATCCTACGAAGGCATTTTTTTGGAAGTTTTTACATTTTTACTTCTTTATTAACTATTGATTTACTGATGTAAGTCGTGTCCAATACTAGTTTTACTCTGGAAAATTGCTTTCTTTATTTTGTACAATACTTAGGTTATACTCCTCCATCACACTTTACATGTAATAGTTAAGTACAAAATTATAATTATTTACATACTATTGAACTATGATAGTTCGTTGTTTATCCTGCTAAATAATTTATAAATTTAATTGAGTGTATTATGTATGTAAATGTATTAAGCAAGATAAGGTGATAAACAGATTACTTTACTAAAGATATACTCTTTATTAATGATAATTATTAGTAATTTAATAATGTAAATAATAATCATGTGCACAAGTTTTTCAGCATTATTATTATTATTTTGAGTTCATTTATTTCAGTCAAAAAATGGCAATATCAGTTAACATTTACAGATTTCATGTAGAGAGGAACTCTTATTCCGCTTATTGTAGTATAGGTAGTTACTTAAAATTAGTATCAAATTTTTATCGTAAGCGGTAAGACATAGGAGTCAACTTGGAGGAACCCATTATTGTTTACTGCATATCATTATCTGAAACCATACAAATCGTAAATTTTTAAGCTTATTTTTCATTAGTTCCGCTTATAATATGTATGTAATATTCACCTATTCATTGTTGATGGCGTTTCTTTTCTTTTACTAGTATTTTGTGTCACAATAGCTGCTGCAAATATAAATACCGCATTAATTTTGCTTCAATAAATAAATATGTGATTGTAAACAAAAAGACTTTAGGTACTTTTTATTGCTTTCTTATTATCGGATGGTCTTCTCAATTTGCTTCCGCATATGAATTCGCTTATCAAGCGGGGTCCTTTTGTTTCCTTTGCTTTCGTAGGATTAGATAACTTTTCATTTTTCATGTTGAATACCGCAGTTTGATACACAACTTCCACTGGTTTCTTCGATCTGAAACATACATATTTGTCATCCAAAATGCCATGTATCGCACAATATCCTTCACACTGAATTTGAATCAGTGAAATCCACTAATCGAATCAGCGGACGAGTTATATTATGCGTGAATATTCACTTATTTGCCGTGTGAATTTAGCGAGTTTCAAATTATATATATATATATAGAGAGAGAAGGAGGGTCGCGATTCCGTTTTATAAATAGAAATTTATAAATACCTAAGAGTTCCACCATTTTTCTCAGCTGTATTCTTATGCTCTTGACCCGCGGACTCGATCTTGGCATTAGTATTTTTCCTCCTCGCCTGCGTACCTCTCGCGCTATCCTCCTTCACGAGTTTCCCATCCTTGTATCTCTTGATGGAATTGTCCCGCGAATTGGCCGATCTAGAGCTGACTTTACTGGCCCGTCTCGATTCCGGATTGTACGACGAGTGCATCGAGTTGTTCTTATCGCTTCTCGCACTGGACAACGACGACATGGGCGTAACGGATCTCGTTGTACTCTTCACCTTGTCCATCTTTGCTTTGTTCGCTTTATCGGCAGTCTCCTCGCTACCCGACCCATTGCTAAGTTTCGTCGCTACCTTCTTATGTCTCCTATCGTGCAAACTGTCAGCGGCTACTTTGTCGGACGGCGGGAGCTTCTTAACGGCTGGCCTATCCTTCACAGTCGACGTCTTCTTATCCTTGGTCGTTGTCGGTGCCGCTTGCTTGCCGATAACCGCCTGGAAATTCTCGTAGACCGGAATACCATCGCTCACGGCGTCGAATATGTTCTCGTAAGTGGGATCCTCGGTGCAGCACTCGTTTATTCCATTACTATTATCACAGTGGTCTTTGGCTTGGAGATCGGTTGGGCAATTGGTCGCGTCGATCTCCTCCTCCTCGACTGGATTCGTCGCGCTCTCCTCCTCGGCACCTGGATTCCTCTGCATCCGAGATGATTTCAATGGGTTCAACGATGGCGCGTGATCGTCCTCGACTCTGGCTAGCATAGGCTTGTGCGTAGTCACGATTTTCAATAGGACCTGATTATTGTCGGAATCTTTGGAGACTACTTGGCTTTTGTTCGCAGGTCTATCCGTGGTTACGGCGGTGTCTTTGTGCCCTATGTGATTCGACGTTGTGAAGCCACTGATGGGCTTATCTAAAAATGCATATATATATATGGTCAGCTATTAATACGTGACATTAAGTTATCATTCGATGTATACAAATACGACGTATACTTTTAATCACGTATCGATTTAATAATGAATCTTGAAAACAAGTTAAGATTTTTATTATTTCGTTCTAAAAAGTAAAGATTTTTCAGTATATATATATATATATATATGTATAATATGTTCTAAATATTTATATATGTAAGTTATATTATCGACTTTGATTACCACGCAGGTTTAAAAACATTTTTTATCAGCGATTTTAAACTATATATAACATCCGGATAAGTAGTTGTAAAGAAAATCTTTAATAAAAAGCATCGTTAGAATTAAATGTGTATGTATATATACAAATGCAGATCTTATCATCTAGACTTACAAACTATATGTATCATACGAAGGTCGCATATATGTACAATATATATACAAGAATATACACAAAGATTCCGAGATATAGGATATGTTATACCGGTGAGCATTCGTGATCTGTCTAAAATCTGTCGTCGCTCTCCAGCAGCTGCAAACTCCTCCTCGTCCTCGAGACTAGTATTATCGTCCGACTTGAGTCTGAGCGACCATAGCTGTGCGGTCGTATCGTCACCCGCCTCGTCCTCCCCGTTACACAGCGTGGAGAACAACTGTTTCAAGGACATAGAGGCAGTTGGACCGATATCGCGTCCACCTATCATCTGACAGATGCTCATGACGAGCTTCACGGACTTGAGATTCGAGAAGGGATTGTTTTGCAGTACACGGGTATGTTGCGTTATAACGGGTGGCAAGTGGACGGTTATCTTGGTCGTCCGACTCACTACGCACTCGTTATCCTCGTCGCCGTCGTCGTCGTCGAGGTCCTTGTTCATCAATGGGCTCAGGCTTCGATTCGTCGCGGCGAATTGCAGCTGAATCCCTGCACGTCTGCGGCCACTCGATCCTGCAACGTATCGTTGGGCTATTTCAAGGCCTGGAGGATTTATACATCTCTCTCCCGCGCGTCTGTTTATATAGTGTGTGCACGGTGTCCATACATCGTCCTCCGGAAGCGCTAAGACTACTCATGCATATATGGGCGACGCTGCAGTTGTGCTTGGAGTGCGGGAACGGCTGCGTTTTATTGCATAGGCGCCAAAGTATATAACTACTCTAAAGGATTATTTGCAATAAGAGCTGTAAGAGGGTTTTCGATAATATTATATATACGGGACGCACAGACGTCGATGATTTAGCTTCGCTGAACATTTATTATATAGCTGTGGGTGTGCGATGTGCAGTTTCGACTGTGGAGCGACACCTCGATGTTTAATCCGACGCTTAGAATATTATATAGTTAATTGGCTATGTACACACAATATTAATTTAGCAGCGGAATGTTTCTGTTATGTGTGCGATTAATAAGTGATATTCTCGTGTGTATAATGAGCAAATCGATTGACACGCGAAAACTATGCAAATATATGAGTAGTGCGGGTACGACGTACCGATATCGCATTGCGAAATATCGCATTCAAATTATATAGGATCTGATTTACATCAAGGTCTCGCGCGTCAGCCCAACTAAAATATCTCAACCCATTATATATATTAGTGTGATTGCACAATATTATTTTAGTCACGCATATAGAGAAAAGAGAAACCCGCGCATCCTCAACTTTGATTATATTCGTATAAATTACGTGGTAATTGAGACAAATAGGTACATATATGTGAAAATTGTCGAATATTCCGCAGAGCGCAGATTTATCGAATGGCAGTTTCTCTTTTGGGTTGTATTACATATATTAAGGTCACACATACACTATTGTCATGTACAGTTAATCGTTTTAAACAATTTCAACAATATAATATACTTGTTTTGCGAGTGGCGTTAGTGCTGTAAAATTACGGAATGATGCTGATTAATGTTAACGGATTGTTATAAAGTTAAGTTGAATCGTCTGTATGCGGTACACGACAGTGGCTATTGAATTTTCAAGTTTCTTGCACCGAATTTTGTAACGTCAAAAAAAAATTTGAATTTTCTTCTTTTTTAAATTTCATAATTACTTTTCGACAAATCATCTAAAACATGTTGATACGAGACATTGAAGAAACTTTGGCAAAAGAGGATCGTGTACCGCACAAAGTGTATATCGCAATTAAAAGCCCAAAACACAAATGTTGTACCTTCGCCAGGTTTAGGCAGGGCTTTGCCGGTGCCCTCGTCGCTGAGGAAATTCACAGTCGTCGTGTGTGTCCCCTTGCACTTGCTATTGTGATCAGCGACTGCTTTCTCGAGACTCGCGTCCACGGTGTACGTGTCCTTTGTCGCGTTGACGATCTCTTTGGCCGCGGTCGGTACCAGTATGCAATCCTCCGCATCCCATCGTTCCTTGTTATTCTTCGTCTCGATCAGCTCGCTTGGATTGTTATTGTAGCTCTTGCCGATGTCCTCGATCGTTCCTTTGTTATCGCTCGGTAGGACAATGCTCTTATTGGTCTCCTGCTGCTGTTGCGCCGGCAGCTTGCCTTGGCCCCCGAATATGTACTTCTCGTAGCTCGTGTCCCCAAAGTGCACCAGTGGCATGTTGCTTTTCTATCATATTGATTTCGGGACAAAAGGTCGCGTTTTTTAATCCGATTAAGATTATGAGATTATTGATCTTCGGTATTTACGATATTACTGTACTTTGAACGAAAATCAAGTTCTCGGTCTCTGAATATATTCGCTTTTTTAATTTTCATAATTGTTGTACAATTGAAATAAATTACAATAGCGATTGTAGGTATATATAATCATAGTAACACAATAAACGTACCTGAGTATTATTATTAGAATTGGAATTGAGACTATTGTTCCTCCTCCTCCTGCGAAACTTGTTGGTAGGCGGTGGCTTCCCATCCGTCTCGACGATATTCACCTTCCCCGAATCCGCGGCAAAGTGTATCTCGGTCTTGCAGAACTCGACCTTCTTCACCGGTTTCGCGCCGTTCGCCAAACCCGTCGTCGGCTCCTCCTTCGTCGAACTATCCATCAGCATACCGTACAAACCGTTCTCGTTCCCGTTGCCAACCGCCGTCGTCGTCGTGGTCGTCGTCGTCGTCGTCGTCGTCGTAGTCGTCGATGTCGCCTCGGCGTCGTCCAGTTTTATGGCGGTGACGTTGATGCAGCGCGTCGGCTGCAGTGCATCGGTATCGGCCGCTTGGTTCGGCGACGCTACGTTCCTTAAATGTACGACAGTCTTATTGTTGGCCTTGCGCGTCGAAGCCGGCTGCGGCTGGGTCTCGAAGCGGCTCTTGCGCTGCGCCACCGGCGAGGCCAACTGCACCGTTTGACTGTTTTGCGCTGGAAAACATAATGCATCGAGTCCCGCTGATGAGTATATATATTGTAATTGCACTTGGCTTATGTACCTACATATATATAGGTGTTGGGTTTGGGGGGTATAATTGGGGGAGGGGAGATCGTGCGATGAGAAATCGTGCGCAACGTACGCGCACGATGTTTGCAGCCTTGATTCTGTATTGTATATATTATTCGTTTTCTTCCTTCATCTGTATATTATCTTGTGTGTATTCGAACTCATCGTATTACGGCTCGCGACGTTAATCATTGTTATATTCCGTTTACGAAATATATATATATATATATATATATGTATAGGAGCGTTTGAACAATGTGCAGCTCGTAAAATTAGAGTTGCACATCTGGCTTCTCGCGCTGGGTCGGTTTCGGTCTCGTGTGCGTATGCAGGCGATACTTAAAAGTGCATGTAAATTACTTATTTCTGAGCGTGTTGAGCATAACTTCGAAAAACTGCATAAATTATGTATTCAAAGAAGTAAGTAGCAAATGTGTGTACGCGTTTAATGCTTTGCGCTGGAAATGCAGTTTTTTCCTCTGAATGCCAACCTCTATAACAAAGTTTCTTTATATATATATATACATAATTTTTCTCGCAAATAATAACGGCTTTGCATGCTGTCATCAACTGCTATATATGCACATTTCAAATATTATTCTATAGAATGATCTTTTCCTCGAATCCTCAACCTCCTGTGTCACGACCGATC